>OMNM01027920.1:10620-27236 GCA_900302745.1 Parablennius parvicornis | reverse complement strand
CTTGAACGTAAATTGCTCATTTTAAAAAGGGATAATCGGCTTGAACCTTCTTCGGGGCACTGCTTGAAACACTTGCAGATGAAGAATGTCGACTCCTGGCTGTTGTCGAACAATATATCAAGACTTTTTGTTTTTTTTTTTCAAATTCTGTCATTGTTTGAAAAACAAAGAAAATAACATTGTACAACTTGTGAGGAAATGAGAGTGGGGAATGTTTCATTGCTCGAATTCTTTTTAACGAGTGAAAATTGAAAACATTAATTGTGTTTTGGGTGTCCGTTTACAAGACTCAGAAAACGTAAAAAAAAAAACTGAAAAAGCTTTTGAAAATGACTCCCAAAGTGGAATTTTTTGAAAAAAAACTCTTTCTTGAAAAAAGAGGAAAATGCAACTTTTCTGAAATGTTGTTACTGAGCATGTGCAGGACGACTGTATCAAATAGTTCCTCTGCAAATGTGTGAGTGGATGGACAACAGAGGCGGCCTTCAGAGAGACACGTCTCCGAGTCTGTATCCTCCTGGGCCGTCATTTATCGTCTGTTTAGATCTTAGTTCGATGTGTGTGTTCAAACATTCCCACTCAAAATATGGAATTCATCAACTTAGGAAGGTGTATAAAAATATAAGCGTAACTGTTAACACGCAGCGCAAGCTCACAGGCATAATCTCACGGGAGAATGGTGAAATTACAAATAGAAAGCAGTGAGAGCAGGTGATCAGTGATGTCAAACACCACATATGTTCCCGATTTCCTTTTAATTAAAAATGCTCAATTCATATTTTCATCTTGTTTCGTAAGTGGTGTGAAAGGCTATAAAAGAAAGGTGTGAAAGTTCTCTGAAATGTACACAAGTGACATGGCTCCTTCTTGCTCTGTGCGCAACAGATTGGCTTCTCAGAGGCGTCACTCAGATTAAACTGAGTGACGCAGTCACAAAAGCCCTGCGGGATCCATGTTACATAAGGAGTTCGTCGTAGTTCAGTGGTACCATTCTTCCCTATCACGCAGGGTTCGTTTTCCCAGACGTGGTTCTGTTTATTTCTTTTGGTTGGTTATTAATAGATTTATGCAGTTATTAACACCCTATATTGGAGCAAGAAACAAGAAGAGCTGAAGCCATCCCAGTGCAAAACCAGCTTCCGTCCACAATCGGGATTTTGGGCACAGAGTTTAACGTCGAACCACTTTTGTTTTTATTTCTGCTGGCAATCTCTCCTGTGACCCAAGAGAATTAAGTGCAGCGGTTACCTTATACCTTGCAGCAGTTTTCTCTTTGTCGAACATTCAATGGTCCAAACAATATTTTCTGGTTTGCTTCATCCTCGCTCACAAGTTCCTCAATTTCAGTTTCAGAAAACTTCTTTTTCGCCCTCTTTGCCATGATGATGAAAGGTGAGGAAAGTATGAATATTCATAAGGAGACATGTTGTTGCCATATAAAGTTAGATAATCCCAAAAGTGCACACGCATGGTGAGTAAGAACAAGTGGGATTTATCAACAATGATAAACTACTGATGTGCCTACAACCCACAACGAATACACATTTTTTTGATTAATACAGATTTTTTTTTTTTTAAATGAATACACATTTTGTTTTAATGAATGCAGTTGTTGTTTTTTAATGAATACAGATATTTTTGGTACTTACACTTTAAATGTTATTAGTAAGATTAACGAGTTTACACATTTTTCTATGCGCTGATGATAAATAAGGCCCGTGCGACTTGGTAGTTTTATAATTGAGAGTCCCCCATATTAACACTCAAACTCTATGAAACCACTTTCTGAAACTCTCTGAACCTTCTAGAATGACTCCTATTATGGATTCATCCCAAACATCAGTTAAAACAAATATTTAATACTGTTAAATTTGTTTGGAAGTCTGATATCAACTACAACTTGCCATGAGAGCTGGGATAATTTGTGAGAGTCTTCAGCTCTGCTTTACTCAGATTCGAAAAACATTTGTTGGTAAAGTAACATTAATTACAAAGAGATGGAGGTAGAATTTATCCCTCATTGGAAAAGAAATTAGTCTTGAAAAGGTGGATGTATATAGAAGGGACATAACTCTTCAATTTCACATCATTCATGTATAATTAATATCCACCTGAAATTGTGAAACTGAAGAATTCTTCCACGGTTCAGAATTTAAAGGTTACTAATATGTTATTAATATGGACTGTACAAAAAATAATGACACGTATACTATATTCAACATACTCTAAAACTGTTGATCCTGGACATAAATCTAATTATTCATTATCACTGCAGACAATTTAAAAGGCATCCTATCAAAAGAAAATCCTTGAATAAGACTTGCCCTTGTAGTATTTACATTTTTTTTTTTTTTTCATGTGAATTATAATCTTTGCCTGTTTTGTACCATCTAATCGGTTGGGAAGTGTTAACGTGACTGAATCTTTGCATCTTTTACTATTCATAGTTTGAAATATGTTTCTGAATAGAATACAATTCTTCTTGGACTTCTATAAAATGTCCTTCAATCCTTTACACTGCTGAATGGTTCTATCCTGCAATATTGATATGGAATGCACCGCACATGGTGCCACCAGTTATGCACAATGTACATGAAAATAACACGGCATCCGGGTTTTTATATGAATTTTATAGCTGAAAACATCAGTCACATTAATCACAGTTGTAAGAAAATATTTGGTGAAGCATAAGGCTTAAAGGATGTCAAGAAGCTGAATGCAACAGGATGAGATATTAACTCTGAAACATTCAGGAACACCGACCTAATCTCCAACCCTGAAATATTAGATTCAAAAACTCTTCAATTGCAGAGCTCTGACACAACTGAGAACCTTCACAATTTATGGAACCATGAAATATTCTTGAACTCTGAAAGAGTCCATAACTACAAATTCTACAACTGTGACACATTCTAGAAATCGCACAGATTCAAGAACGGAAACATCCTAGAAGTCTGATTATTTATCGAACTCTAATATTTGAGAATTGCACCACTTTGTAGAACTGAAGAAAGTTAGAAATGTGATTCAATGAGTCTAACACGTTCCGGAGTGTGGTAAAAAGTCTATAACTGAAACATTGCAGTTGCTGAACTCTCACAAACTCTTGCACGTTGACAAATGCCACAACTCCAACAAACTCTGAACCTCTGACAAATGATCAAAGTCCACCAAAATGTAGAACTCTGAGACAGTTTGCAATGCTGACACAATCTAGAAGTCTGACACTTTCTATACAGATCTAAATAATTCTAGAACAACCACAAATTCTAAAATAAAATTAAAAAAAATCAATAATTGACCATCATGAAGTCTGACCAGATCATCAGTTATAACATATGCAAGAACCCAAACAAATTCTAGAATCCTAATCATATTCTACAAGTCACATCCTTGAATTCTTGGGATATTCTGAAACGCTCACTATTCTAGAGTGGTTTACAAACACTACACATCTGACAACAGTGAAGTACTCTGGCATATGACTCAACTCATCAACTAAAACTATATTGATCAGTCTGACGAAGGTTTAACAATAGAAACAGTCGTAATAGATTCTGTGTAGAAAGTGCATGTCATCAAATATGTTCTTGGACTCTTGAATGCAACTAAAAGATGCTTGAACAAAGCCGGAAACCTGGAAGTTCCCTAAAATGGATACTTGAAGTGTAAAGGACAAAGTTTTAGCACGATGAACAACAAAATCAACATAATGTTGACAGCAGTACAATCAAATACTTGAATACGTGTGGGTTCTTTGACGTTAATTCTTGAAGACAGTTCTTATCTGTTGGAACAACCTTTTTTCACACATGAAAGTCCAAAGACGCGTCGTTCACGAACACCGACTGATGCAATGCCACAAAGTAACCCGGCTGGGAACTTTCCCTTACTGTAATTATGTTAATGTGAAAGAGCAACCAGAGGTAATGACTCACGAAGACCCCGTTTGGTTATTTAGATGTCAATTTCACGCCATTTTTCACCATTTAAAATGTCACTTCAATGGTATGTTGATTTCACAGCATGCATGGGCAGACTTCTGATGATCAAAGAGCGCCAAACACTGATCCCCGTTGCATTTTTACATTTACATTCTGACGCCAACACCAGCAACAGCGGCACGATTGTTTAGCTTTGCTGGGTTCAAGAGGATGTCATTGAAAGGGCCCCCCCGCTGCCTCTCTCCTTGCACGTGGTAGAACATCGGGAGGGATGAATTGTAGGAACAGACCAGGTATCCCACAAGAAGACAAAAGAAATGTTTGATATGTAGATTACCATCTTGTTTACGACAAAGCCTTCACTATGCGTTAAGATGCTGGCATGAATCTGAATAATCAATCTTCCCCCCCGACGTCTTTCTCACATTTCAAGTTTGACATCACTAATGAAGGAGTTGAGAACTACTTCTTAAAGTTAAAGCGTAGTTTATGTGTCTGTAGACATTCAGCGGTAGAATTCATTTCGAGCACGCTCCGTGTACCGTATATTCCTCCATGTGTGAGAAAGTAGGATGCGAGGACAGTTTTGAAAGGAAACATTGTTCACACTAACTTTATGGCAACAAGAGTGTGGTTTATCTAGCACAAAACTGCAGTGTTTCAGCTTTTTTTTTTTTTTTTTTTTTTTTTTAAATGTGCCTCTTGCTTGAATGTTTTAGTTCATAATTTTTTTTTTTTTTGCTTCGGATTTTCATGAACAATTTTACCCGGAGTGGACACACAGTGGAGGGAACAGTAGTGACATGTGTTAGTTATACTGCTTCTAATTTCTCTAATGAGGTCCAAATTAGAATTCATCTCATTCATTCTGAACATGTTGAGATTGGACCTTGTTCCGCATGTCAAAAAGTGGCATTCAGACACAGACACTGTCAGTTTTACCTAATTTTTAATTCATTTTTGAGTTCTTTTTTTTGGTCTGTAAAGTGCATGTTTTATATTATACCTGCTCAAAATGTAATCATTGTTTTTATATGTCTGCATATCATGCTAGATGTTTTTAGCCATCAGCTTTAACATTCGTTGGATCAACAGTTTGCACATTTAGGCCTCATTTTCAAGTAATAATGGAAAACTTTTGCGAGGTTTTGGGTGTCCATTTACATGTTTACTGTGTACGGAATCCCTGAAAATGTAACTTTTTGAAAATGGCTTCCAAGGTGGAACTTTTTCAGAACTATCTGCAACTTTTGAAAAATGCTCCAACCGCTGTTTACATGTAAACAAGTAAAATGCAGTGCTGCCAGTGCATATGTACATCATGGCTGTAGGAAATCATCCACTCAAAACAATATCAATGACTGTGTTTTTCACTCTTGAATTCAACAGCTTCGCCAATAAAGTGCATATTTACCACACCGTCATCTGGATCACATGTGGAGGCACATTTTATTTCTTACATACAGATACTGAGGAAACCAGAACCACAAAGAAAGACCATTTAGAGGAGTGTAAATCTTTACAGCATGTCTCTCCGTGTGCATACATTTGTGGCTTTATTACAAAACAATAGCACCCACTTGTGGTCCAATATGAAAAAATACAGTGTTTTTAGCAGTTCTGCAGCTTCAGCGTAAACATAGCCAGCGAAACCCAAACTTTTGCTGAAACAAAAATACAAAAATTGTGTTTTTTCACTTGAAAGCCACATAAACGGAGTCTTCATAGCGAGTTTTCCAACATTTACACTGTTATGTCTCTTTTTTTTTTAAATGTTTTTTTTGTTTTTTTTTTGTTTTCCCTCCAATCTGTGCTTCCAGCGAGAAGATTCTAATTCTTTCACTTTGGGTATCATCAACACCTTTACCTTAAGGGGAAACCGAACAAGAGACCAGGGAAAGTCGCAAGAAGATTCGTTAAAATACTTCCAATTACTTCAATAGGGAATGACTTAGAATTCAAGTGATTCACTCTGAACAGTCCTTATTCCGCATGTCAAACTACCATGCCCGGACTGACACAGTTGTACAGGGGATTTCATGTCAGAATTCTGAGGGCATTATTTAGCTTTTAGCTGAGGTGAAATGGTTTATGTCGTGAGGGCTCTCGGGATAAAGTTTGCAAACGATTTTTAAGCCCTGAAATACAAAAAAAAAAGCCACTTCTTTGTGTTGTTCTATGAAATTACAGGATTTGTGGCTGATATCAAACAGACATTTTGAATACACGGGAAGACTCAGTCCAAAGTCCAAAGTTCCAGAGATACTTGTAAAATTTAATCCAATGTGTTCAAACAAAAACGTTTTCAAGTGAAAATGGAAAACTTCCTATGAGTTTCGGGTGTCACTTTATACGATGCTCAGATCCACTGGTAACCGAACTTTTTGAAACTGCTCAGACTCGTGGAAACTGGGGTAAAAAATGCAACATGCTTGACAGATGGACAATAATAATAATGGCAGGCTGCAGTCATGACTATCAGTCCATGTTCTCCTGAGACTTGATGATTCTTATAGTTGACATTCATTGTAATAACAATCCAACTTGGTCGTCTGTCCACTGGACTGCAACGAAACTTATTGCTAAAATTTATAGCGCATTGTTCTCTGTGTGTGTGCATGTGTGTGTGTATGTATGCGTATGAGTTTCATTCCCAAAAGAACCAACAACACCCACTAGTGGCCTAGCATGCTAACTACAGCATATTGTTTTCAGTGTTTCTGACTTTCCGTATAAACATGCATTTTCAAAACATTGCAGTGTAAATGCAAAACTTATCTAAGAGGAAAACTAAAAAAATATGTTTTCACTTGACATGTTGTCATCTAAACGGGGGTCAAAGACAAATGAATAAATCACTGTTACAGAACAGTAACTTGTATTTTCTCATGTAGAGAGAACTTTACAACGTCTTCAGTCTCCATTCCAGACATTTGTCAAATCCAGACTGGAACTAGGAGATATAGTGTGTACATTCTTTAAAACACTGATTTTTATTGGTGAAATGAGCTAACGAGGCAGCATTGGTTGGCGATTCCACCAATCTATTATGCCTGGTCAACATTTTAAAGTTTTGAAGAAAATAATGAAGGCTTTAATTGAAATTTGTTAGTGTTGTTTTAAATGTAGACCTCCAGAAACAAAATGCATCATTTAAAACCTGCTTTTAGACATTGCTGCATTATACTTATTTGGAAATATAATGGAAGAGTATGTTAGCAGCAGTATATTATAACTTGAACTCACGGTTACACCAGTGTCTCCAGTGATCCAACTGTATCCACAAAGGCTTCTTCAGGCGCGATATTAAACTCCAAGTCAACAGTCATTAAGCACCCAGAAAACACAGGAACCGTGGCCAATAAAAAACACATTTACAGCAGGAATACAGTTCTAATAATGCACGCACGGTTACCCTGCCAGTGTCAACAGATAAGAGTGATGCATACAGCTGGAATGCTCAGGGCGGAGACACGGCTTCGCCACGATAAAAGAATCAATAATTTAAGCTGAGGTAAGATTTAGGGGAAACTTAACTGCTGAATTGGAAGCTGCAAACTGAAAGCTAGTTCACGCAGCAACTGCAGAAGAGATTGGGTTAAGATGAGATTTCTGCGAGTTTATCTTATGGACTTACTTTATTTCTTATATTTTTCTTGTATTTTCTATTTGTGCTGGAGTCCATGCGGTAGCTCCACGAAAGCGCAATACGCAGGGCTTAAAAGTCTCATGCATGCAGGTTCACATTGGAAGATAGAGTTGGAGTGCACAAAAATTAGATGATACGATGAGGGCACGAAGGAGCGAGGCAGAGATCTCACTGAATGCCAAGACTCAATGCTTCCATTTAACCTTAACATACGTGTGAAGTCAACATTTGAACACTGAAGTCTTGTCAAAAGATTCTTCTACACTTTAAAAATACACCCTTACATCCTATTATACAGAAGAAAGTGCAAAGTGGCATAAAACGTACTCTTTCTAGTTAGAAAATCCCAAATGTATATTGTATTCAAAGCCATTTGAAGCCTTTAATCGCAATCTTCAACAGTCAGCTCAAACTCACTTAGCATTTCGTGTCTCTGCACTCTTCATTCAGTATATTGAGTTAACATTCCGAAGCCTTGAAACCGTTTCGTTATTGTCCGTCCACTCGCGCATGCGCAGAGGATCTGCTTACTACAGCCATGGTGCACATGCCCAGTAGCAGCGATTTTAAAAAGTAGCGTTTCCCCATAGAGACCGAGTGTTTTCATAGTTTCAAAAATGTTGCGTGCCTTTGAGCACCGTCGCCGTGTAAACAGACACCCAAAACACAAACGAACGTTTTTCATTTTCACTTACATCCTTGAAATAGGATAGGTAAATGTGGAAGAAGGAATTTCCCAAAGAAGATTAATGAAATGTGATCAGTTTCATTAGACTAATGTATAAATACTTGTTGAATCTGATCGTGCATAACTCTATTGGAGAGAGTATTTGTTACTTATGTAGAGGCACAAGAAATAAGAATGTTCTAACAAGGACAACATGCTACCTTGTTTTCACTTTCTTATTTCTTGTTGTCGTGTATGTGTTATTTTGCTGGTTTAGCAAGACATCCCTTCTTTCCCCAAAACGCTGTTTTAAAATCTCTAGCTACTGAATTTCCGCAGTCTGGCGGCTCTGTAGCTCCGACTACTGGCAGTCGGGTGAATCGCACTCAAGCAGCACCTTGTACATTGATATAACACTAATTAAGGTGTAAATCATTTGTCTGACTAATACGGATCCCTCGGATATTGTTTTACAGACATTATAGCACAATTAAAATATGATAAGAAAATCAGACATCAAAACACAATATTTGTAAAAAAGAAAAAAAAAAAGAAATGGAATAAGTAAATGTATGTGTGACAGATTAATATATAAAAAAATAAATCAAGTGAGTGTGGGTCTCAAGTTTGCTTTTTCAGTATGTAAACCTTTTCTGCAAACCTCAGGTCACACAAACATGGTCCTGTGAGTCACTGCATATGCCCGCAATATCACCAAGAAATAAACACTTTGAAATAGACATTTTATAGGTTTGTACAGTGTGCAGCTGCTTTTTAGCTCATGTTACTGACTCAATCCGATTGCATTTTTAGGAATGGGTCATGCGGAAAACTACAAAAAAATTTCAAAGAGCCTCCGTCTTTATTTCTTGCTATAGCCTCAGAAAAGTGTACTACATACCCAAATGCATAGGAGTATGGTGTAAGAAATGTATTGCCTCAGAAGTGTGGGAGGTGTCTGACCTACCCATGTTTTTTCCTTTCGGAGCTTATCGTAGCTGTTTTCTCCTCATTGCTCAGTTCAGTAACACAAACTCGGACAAACTTCTATGGTTGATTCGACTCGGCTGACGCTCTTACCAGCTGTCACACATTTCCCTCAACGACTGAAAAGACTTCTGGGCAGCTTTGGGGTCCGATTCATTCACGTTACCACAGTTGGGGCTGAGTTTTGCGCTTGTTAGCCTGTTAGCTTGTGCACACTGATACTCACTCCCGGCAGATTTGGAACAAGCATTTTTGTTCAGTGAAGCGAAAACAACTTCTTGAATCTGAAGTCAAACCTTTGTCTTTCAGCTTTGACTCAGTAGCTAAAAGTTTGTTTGTTTATAATATGTAAGTAATATTTAATCTAATGATTAGCATTGTGTTTACAGCCACTCCATCATTTGTGTCTAGAAGATAGGGGATTCACTTTGTTACAAGCAGTGCAGTTGCTTGACTGTAATGTCATGAAACGAGGTACCTGTTCGGAACGAAAAACCCAGAGATTAGTCCACTGCCTAGGGCCAATATCAATCTTTTTTTTTTTTTTTTTTCCAGCAGTACACAAGCGCGTTTAGACTGCATACTAATGTGCTAAGCAGTTGTATCGCCTCGGGTTATTTCACAAGCTTGCAGACAAAGTAACCAGCTATTTGATGATGCCAAAAAATCTGAGTGATTCACGATGCATCCTGCTGCCTTTTCTGAGGGGATGTGGAAGAGTCTGGAGCATGTGAAGTTTCAGAACAAACAAGAGGCAACTAAACATATTACCCAGCATCTGCTTAACAATATGCTTTTTACACTGGTGGGACACAAGACCAAATCAAATCCACTCAAATAGAAGTTGAAAAGAAGAGATTCTGAGCCTGATGTCTTTTTCTTAGCGCATCCTGTTGGTGGAGGGTCCTATCAACATACATTTAAGCACATTTGCATGCAGACATGCATTTAATGGTATTGTATTACGGTCAGTTAAGATCATAATTAAACTTCAATCCTAGTTTGATTCACATATATTACTGATTTCATTGAAAAATAAATCCTACACCAACGTTTGAATTCCTTCCCACAATTTGTCTGTCTGTTGTCCTTTTCTCTCTGTCTGTCACCAAACCCCAACCGGAACAGCAAAACGTCTCTGTCTCTGAGTCTGTGCACGTTTTTTCCTGTAAAAAAGGAGTTTTTCTTTTCCACCATCTCCTCTATTTGCTGTGGGATTGTTGGATTGTTCTCTGTCAAAATGCCTTGAGATGACTGTGTTGTATTTGTTGCTATAAAAATACAATTAAATTGAATTACATTAAACCTATAAAATCACCTGCTTGAACTTCATACAAAACCTTGTGAAGTTTGACATGGAAACAAAACCCCTGTCAAGTCCATGATGCATACTGCAGAGTGCAGATAGTGGTATTATCAAAATCACACAGTACCTGAGTACTTACAAAACTACTGTAAAAAAAAGGTCACACTTGAAAAGACAAAAGAAAATCAATCCCAATGATGACCTGAATATGGCGAGCACTAATTACAGGAGTTAAACTAATGCTTAATTAATAGCAAACTCTATAAGCCTTATAAAACTACAAATGGCATTTTCAATGTTAAAATGTCCCAACTTCAAAGTGCTGCCATATTGTTCATTTGGATCGGATCCAGATGACATTTGGCACAATTCAGGGCATGTCAAATTTAAAGAGAATCAACCCAAAATGCTATGAGTTATGATTTTTGAAAGTTGGAAATGGGGTTTCCAATGTTAACGTCTGGAATTTCTTCTGACCTTATTCTGGATCCGATCCGGATGAAATTTTGTACCCTAGTAGATATGACCATCCTACTGATCAATTGATTTTTACAGGTAAATCAGATATGATGTCCAAAAGATATGATTTTTTGAATGGCTCAATGATAAGTAAAGGGGGAAAACAGGATGTTTGATATTTTTTTGTATCCGCATGGTTATCAGTATTACTCTCAAAATTTAACGGACTCTAAGTTGGGTCAAGACAAATCTTTGGAATTTTTTTTAGGGAGATCCCGTCAGGAGTTTTTCCTGAATCCAGCTAACAAACAGACAGACAGACAAACCCTGGCAAAAACATAACCTCCTTGGCAGAAGTAAACATTTAGTCTTAGTAACGAGACATAGGTAATGATACGAAGCCTTAGGAGACTGTAGGAAACTCCAAGGAAGCAAAAGGACACTTCAACTCTATAGAAAGTGACTCTAAATTGTATGGAAGCATAGAAAAGTATCAACAACCAAGCAAATGTATCAATCCGGAGGAAGCCATATCAACCTGTTGAAGACAGGTCGCCATAAAAAACTGGAACTAGTTGAAAACAATTGTAAATTTTAGGAAGCCACTGGAAACTATGGGAAGCACTTGTAAACTAACAAAATCCATAGAAATCCACAAAAAAGCTAAAGGAAAATATAAAAGTAAGAGAAAGCTACAGGACACCAGATAAAACTGTGAAGCCAGATGAAGTTATTAATGCCACAATCAGTCCCAACAAACTACAGGAAGCAAATGGAAACTACACAAAGCCACAGAAAACTATTATTAACTATAGAAAGCCATAGGAAACTGGAAATCCACAAGAAGCCATTGGAAATTTCTGGAAGCCTTATTAAACCACAGGGGGGCCACACATCGCCCCTGCTCTCAATCCTTTCAGCACAAAAACACATTTCCAAAAATCAATAAAACATTGGTTTCTCAGTTTATGGAAAGAAGATGTCCAATCAAACCACATTTGAATGAGATATAGATTGTAATGACAAGTTCTGAATGCATTTTAAAGTAACAATACCTTCTCAATTAAAAAAAAAAAAAAATCCCATATAGTTCTCTATATAGTTTCCTTAAATTAGGAACCCTAAGCCTGATATAATGTCACAATGGTTGTGTTTAGTCACAATGATCCGTGAGAAAGACACAAAACGGCTTTTGTGAACCTATTTGGCAAAGACTGAGACATGAAGAAAATGCATTTTTGGGAATAGATTAGTAAACAATGTGGTGGAGATGCACTGGCTGAGAGTCATGAATGCAAAGCCTCCAAATAAGCATAACATTAGCAATCTCTTCTTTCTCCTTTCTTTGCTTTTGCATCACGCATCTCATTTCATAACCCTGGAACTGTATGCAATAATGCACAACTAATAAGTGTCTGCAGGGCTGCTCCTCTTTTCTGTGAATCTAATTTTTAGGAGATGGCATATTTATAGGTTTTAATGCAAAAAAAAAAAAAATATATATATATATAAATAAATACATAAATAAATAAACCTCTTACCTAACGGGACTGTTCCTGCTGTCAGGGTCTCGAGCAGTAACTGAGCCCACCTCAGTGCCACCTGGTGAATTCTCATAAACGTCCAAGATATAATAATCCATAGAAAAGACAGGCGCCTCGTCCACGTCTCCCACTGTGATCTTAAGGGTGGCGGTGTCTTTGAAAGAGCCGAGATAGGAGAAGCGGGGATCCACATGTGTGTTCACTCCCTCGATGTGGAGGGTGTAGGTCTTCTTCCTCTCGAAGTTCAAAGGCTGGTGGGAAAAGAGGAGACACCACAGGGCCGTGAGATTACCATACTCCCAGCACCACACAGTCACCACAACTGAAAGCGGAGCTTAAGGAAGTGCACAGCGAGTACCGCAAGTCTACACCGCAAACATAAGTGTAATTACTGCGCAGTAAAATCAATGTCAGCGAGAGGAATGATTAAAAGATTGAAGCTTTTAAAAGTAAATTACCTCCCTCTGCACAGAGTGACAGTAGATCGATTGAGTTAATTATAATTTTAAGGGGTGAAGTTTGAGAAAAAAATCTTTGTGATGTCTAATAATCATCATGGCTAAACTACATTGAATTACATTATATTCAGTACGGAGTAAAACAAAAGTTGGGAGTTGGATCTAGTTAAGTTTTATAAGCCAGTCTACTAACTGAGAGACCAACGAAATAGAACAGGATAACGTTGCTTTCATGAATATGGAAAATCGAGCATTAGTTCCAGATCGCGATAATACTAAGATTACACCGAGAGGAAAATATGCACTGCGATTTACAGTATCTGAAAATGTCGTTTATTAACGCATTGTTATAACATCTTTGACAAGGAAATCATAGGCTCAGTTGGCCCTCCACCACTTTTGTTTGCTTACTTTACTACGAGATATTTTATATGGTACAAACTTTTCTCTTCTTGTTCCAAAAGCCTTGACTTTGTGAAAGATCATCTCGAGCATTTTCTCACTTTCTTTTGATCTGAATAATTAGTGATAAATCTCCAATATATTTGATAATGTCATCCACCAAGCCATCCAACTCGATAGTGTCACAGTGTGTGCAATCACTCAATGGTGATCACAAGAAATCTAATGTGAATACAATCTTGTTTCCAGCTGATTATTCCAATGTAATCAGTATTGAATGCAGACAAAATACTCATTGAATAGTCTCCATAGGAATATTATAATGGCCCATTTACTACAATGTTTTCAAGTGAAACAGGAAAACTCTCATCGCGCTTCGGGTGTCTGTTTACACAACAACGGTGCTCGGAGCCACTGAAAACGCAACTTAGTAAAAATTGTCTGCCCCTGACTCCATGGACACGGAGAGAAATGCAACTTGTCTGAAACCTTTGTTTATATTTTTAATTTATTAGACCGATAATCACCCAGTTTGGTCTTGAAGTTGGTTTTCCATTGGAGGTGTGGCTCCTTCTGACGTTAAACTACATCTAGCAACTGTATGAGTGGGAATCAGACCTCCACACAACACTGAACCATAGGTAGTTATATTCTTTGAATAGGTTAGACACAGGGAGAAACATGTAGACTTTAAATGTCATGCCCGGTTTTTTTCCTGATATCTGTGATGAAAACTGCACTGAAGTGTTTTCTAGTGTTTCTTCTGGATGAGATATTGAGGACGTGAGCGGATGTGATGGACTGTACAGCACAATGCGTCTGTTGAAAAATATACAGTTACATGTTTATTTCTTCTGGCTGCATAAGTAATCCACACATAATTAATACACGCATAAATAATGCATACACTACACAGAGAGGACACGCTTTCTCCCTCAGGCTGTCTGCCTGCTGAACATGGAACAATATATATTCCATGCTCAGCAGGCAGACAATCTGCTGAAAACACACACACACACACACACACACACACACATACATAGGTGTCTAACATGTGAGTGTCTGCAACAGGTGCTAAGCACATTCACTGCATGTTATAATGTGTATAAATGTACAAGTAAACAAAGGTCTTGACTTGACTTTATTGTCATAAGTGACAATGTTCAAAATATATTATTCTGTTTGTGAAATTATAGTTTGAGGGAATTTCATCTTCAGTGTTTCAAATACTCTACTACTATGATCTCTAATACATACACTGCAGCCTGAGCTGGTGTGCCGAGCCAGAACCAACACATCGATTAATCTATGGACTCGTTCCTGACTGAGTTTCTACAATCAGTAACCGTCTCTGATTGTGGCAGTCTTGTTGTCTTAGTAACCTCAAGTTGGTCGGTGTGATGATTGAGATTGGTTAAGTTGAGGGAATCAGAGGCAGACTCGGGCGAAAGCAGCTGTTACTATAGTGGCAGTGACAGGGAGGGAAAAAACATAAAAGGGTGAGAAGACAGGCTATAATTGTGAGTTAGTGCGGTTATTTAAAGATGGTCAGATTTACTATGAAACTGGTTAGGACTGTCTAGAATTTCACATAAAGAGAAACCTGAGCTATACTTTTTATTTTTATAGGGTGAATGGGAAATGGACTTTGCTCAGATATTTTAATAGTTGAGCCGTCTCAAACTGTCACATCCACCCATTAATTCGCAAACTCCCACACCACGGGTGACAACTGCCATGCAAGGTGCTCACACATCATTGGAGGAGGTTCAGTGTCTTAACCAAGGACTCTTAAAGACATGGTCAGGAGGAGATGAGGGACTGAACTGACGCCACTGTGATTAGAAGATGACCCACTCCACCACCTGAGCCACATCCACTCCAGAGGCCTGATTCACTCCTACATGAAGCTAAGATATATTCTCAGATAAATTAAGCTACTGTTTTGTGTGCAAGGGATCAACTAAGAGATAGCGAGATTTTATTGTCTGACCCCAAAGGGTGTCAGAAATTTGTCTTTTGACAGGGCAAGAGCCCGTTTACATGATGTTTGAAGAGAAAACGCATTGTTTCAGCAAAGTTTCATATTCGTACTAACATTTTGAAAATGGTCTCTTTATACTGAAATTGTAGAAAAAGTGAAAAAAAGATGTAATTAACGTGTTGGGCCATGTGTTGGTGCTGTTGGTTGCTCTTGTAATAAAAAAACCACACACGCTATGAGCATTAACAATGGCGAGTACACAGACCTTCATATGAATAGACACCCAAGTTGGCTTGTGGATCTGTGTAACTCAACTCTAAAACTACCAAGTCCCAGGGGCATATGGACTGGGAGTCAAGATACAATGGAAACTGCCATTATAGTTATTGTACATTTAATACAAAATAACTATTTACTCCGTGGTGCACATTTGCAGAGGCAGAGTTTGAGAAAAGTTTTCTTTTTCCCGATTTCCACAGACGGAGTTGGCTCCAAGCACCTTTGTCACATAAAGGGATCAAAAAGGCAACACAAGTTTTCTGTTTTCACTTGAAAATGTCGTGCAAATGTGACTTTAGTTTTGTTTTGTTTTGCAAGCACCGTACCTCTATACACAAAGAGGACATAACGGATGATACTTTTCTTCCCAATGTTCCATAAATCCATCACAAAGTAAAAACGTGCTCACCTTCTTCAGGCTGATGATCCCCTCCCTCGTGTCTCTGTCTGTGGATATGGAGAACATGTTGGCCCCCTCCGAGTTAATGATGCTGTACTTGATGTCTGCGTTGACGCCGAGGTCCTCGTCATTGGCTTTGATCTTCCCCACCGGCTTTCCGACTTGAGCTGATTCGGGGACGTAGAGCTGGTAATTTTCTGTGGATGAACATTGGTGTGCACGCAAAGGAAAAAGAAGCTGTTTTAAACAAAGTGCCAAACTCCTCCTTTGCCCTTCTCATTGTCTGGAAAAAAAAAAAAAAAGAAAAAAGAAAAGCTTAGCTAGGCATTTTGATTCTGCCACCATTTTGTTCCTGAGGGAATGTCATTAAAAATACTCTGCAGTGCTTCAATTGACATTAAATGCTAAACTGGGGTTGATAGTGCTGCAATGAAGCAGATCAAACTCTGAGGCTGATGATTATTCACAAAATTCTTGATGGTTTTGAAATAGTTTCTCTCTCTCTCTCTCTCTCTCTCTCTCTCCATTGCACAAATG
>OMNM01027919.1:13602-34335 GCA_900302745.1 Parablennius parvicornis | reverse complement strand
GGGGGGTGATATGCTGCCTCTGCAGCTTTCTCATTCTCTGTCATTCATGGTCTCCCTCTCTCGCCCTCCCTCGCTCTCTCTTTTTGCATTAATCCACTGCTCTCTCCGTGAGTTTCCCAGTCTGATGATCCCGTCGGTATCTGCATATGCCTCACTCTCACCATCATCATCGCCTTAACCAACATGACCCACCAACAGTGTTTTCATGCACAGCATATGCTGCGCAGGACAACTTTCATCAGATTACAAGATTATAGATTAAGCACAGAAAGTCGAACATGTCTGAACTGGTGTGTTTGTGTGAGTGTTTAGCACATCCTTTTCCTGGCAAAGGTCTTGAAAGAGCACACAAACATGGTGTCTAACTATCTGGTCTGGCCTCTCATGTAGCCTAAATGTGTTTAAGAGGCTTTTTTTTTTTTTAGTCTTTTGCTGTTGTGAGTTAAATAAAACAGCAGTAATGCAGCTTCTCTAATCCTCTCACACAACTAATCCTTGCAGAACACCACTGTAAATACTCCGTGGGCTGCATTAAAGCACAAATCACTCTATCCCTCACAGAGTGTTTTATGCTTATTTTGGGTCAGATTAATAAAAATTCTATTTTTCATCTGTGAGAGAATGTCCCAGGAATAGTGAAGCCTCCTTGGACTTCAGTTATCTTCTCTGTGTGTTTAAGTCATTTTGTGCATATAGCGGTCACACTGAAAATCCATACCAGACAATGTGCGCCTGAGACACATCAGACATTACAAGGGTCATGATACTCAAGGTTTCAGTCATTTTAAGCCTGGCCAAGTTGCTTTCAACTGTACGAGGAGGGTTCCAAGAGGGTCGCAAGTCATATTTTTGCTCGCTTGATCTCAACCCATTTTACGATTTAACCACCGCTCACATATTTTATTCAGTTCAATCTGAATCGAATATCTCTTAAGTTTAATTTTAACCTAATTGAGTGTAACCTAACAATAGAGAGTCCTCCTTGGCCGGGAGAATCGCATCACAGACAAACTGTTCACAAAAATATTAGCAGGGAAAAGTCAAGGTAACGTGATTAATTTAAAAAAAGCCTTTGAATAATTAATATTCTAATTTGTTAATTAAGCAATTGTGTCTATTGCATTTTAATGACAACATTTTGTTTAAAAAGATTGCTATGATTACACAGCGCTGCAAATAACGACCCATCGTCCACACTGACCTTGTGAGATGCGATGAGTGTAAATAAGACTCGGCCGAGGGAGCCGAGAATAAACATGCAGCATGTAAATACATACAACACTTTCCTTGAAGTCCGACAAAAATCCACGAACGCTGTTGTTAATAAAACTGAAGAAAACAGTGAAATATGCATCAAACAAACAATGTTAAAGTGTTTTTTTTTTTCTTTTCAAAACAAAACTCCACAGCAGAGTTTTTTAATATCTCTCCCGGTGGGTTTGAAGTGAATTATACAAGCTGCCTGAAGCAAATACAGAATATTTGCTGTGTTGCAACAACTTTGCAGTCATTTCCTTTAACGGAAAATAATTAAATAAAGAAATAAAAAGCTAAATGTCTTTAGTTTGCGGGGCTTTGACAGCCAAACAAAAAGGACTGTATGCCCTGATTTAAAAGGTACTTGCAGGTATTCTGCTGATTGGACTTCTGTTGGACCACATTGTTTATAATCTGAACATTTCATTCCGTCCTGGAGAAACGTGTCTGTATGCACCATCATGACATGGTAATCTTAGGCCACGTTTACACGGCAAGAAATACGAGTGTATCCGCAAATCTTTCTTCACTTTTGGGGGGTCTGTTTACACGACACCGGTGTGCAGATCCACTGCAATCATGAAGTATTCATACCGGCTCCCAAGGTGGAACGTTTCTGTCACGGTTCCTTTTCATGCACTAGTAAACAAAGATGGCGGCCCCGATAGTGGTATGACTCGCGGTCTGTATTCTAGTCCATATCGGTAGTTCTATAGTTGAGACTCACCCCTGATAGCATCCCATTTGTCATCAGTCCATATGACTATACAGTTCTCTTGATTGTGTTCACGTTTTTGGGGTATTGTTCTCTGCACACATGTCTGTGTGGTTTCATTCCAAAAATGAGCAGTGAGGCGAGAGTGCTAAGCACTACAGTAAGTGTGCATCCTCTTAAAAAAAACACACACACACACAAAATAGTCCAATTAGGCAAAAGTGAAAACACCAGGGAGAGCTTATAATAGGTTTACAGCATACACGCACATGTGTTTTCAATTACCCCAAGTAGCTGGACCGCTACTGATAATTGCACGTCACCAAATTCTTAAAATGGGAACAGCAGCAGCGCAAGTCATCCCCTTCCTAACAGACTGTTCTCATGGCGGGCATTTCCACTTGTCATCGCAAGAAAAGCAGCGGTGAAACCAGTTTAGTTAACGATGGCCGCCTTCCATCAAGTGCGGCGGTAAGCCATAACAGTGTGACAGTGAGCCAGCAGGCACAGCACCAGGAGGCTGAAACCACCTCACCTAAATGGAAGACAGTAGCTGTTAATGTCATTCTCGTGACGCCGAGCCAGACTGCTGGGACGAAGGCATTTCACAGCAATAGAACCAACCGCAAAGAGAGAGAGACAGGGACTTTTTTTTTTTTTTTTTTTTTTAAGAGACACTCCATCACAGCATGAGTGTTAACAGACTGGTGTATATTTCTTAAATAAAAGTCCACAGTTTTTCTTACAACGACTAGATGATGACAGTTGTTGTGATTTTGCCAGCACTGATGCCAGACTTTATCATTTCAAAATACTTTTTATGGAATGATTTCTGGACAAACTCCCACGTCTAACAGCAGAAGACTAAATGTAGGAAGTATGTTTTTTCCTTCTTTTCACTAGACTTGGCTTTCTGTGTCTTCTTTCACCCCTAGTCTCCTGTTTGCTAAGTGCTCTTTGCTATGTTGGTACTCCTGCATTTGTACCTTTACAAGCAAAGAACAGAACGTTCTAACTCTTCACAAATTGGTTTGGGGAGGAGGAATACAAAAGCATTTATAGCCATAAATCCATCCACATTCTTTATGATTTTATCCATTTAAAGGTTGCTGAGGTGGATCCCAGAGACTTGAGGATAATGGATCCTTTTAAAAAGTAGTATTGGTACATCGCGTAAGGATGAATACAGGTACACCGTGGACATGTCATACTTCATACTTAAATGTAAAAAATTAGATGTACACCCACAAAAGTAGACGGGCCATAATGGGGGTGTAACACAACAGAACACGTTTGTGGGATTAAGTGAAAAAAGACTGGAGCCTTTTTTATACAATACCTGATTTACTAAAGGTTTCCATGTATAAAAACCCGCGTTCACACTGGTGTTGAAGGTCATGTACTAACGGGACGTAGGTTATGCTTTCATTCCTACCACTCAATGATTCACAATGTCTGAAAACCTCTCAGATTAAGAGGCAATTACTCATCTGGCCCACCTTGACTTTTGTTTGCCGACTTCATGATTACAGGATTTCCTTGTTTAAGGCATTTCTGAATTTCCTCTGTTGCTCCTCTTTTTCCTCACCACTTTGACTTTGTGACAGATCAACTCTACATTAATGCTCTAACATGCTAGATAGCTCCCTCCATCACACGTTTATCTCCATGGTATCACATTTCATTATGTGCATGCGGCGGGCCGGTGCTCTAGCCAATCTAGAATGCTAACCACTCCTTTGATGATCTGTGTTTGTGCGTGATGTCAGTCATAGTATTACTTAGTTGATCACACGGAAAACCTGCAATTTGTTAGCGAGAGCTGGCATTTTATACATAATCTTAAGTAAATCAGGCCCAATGTATCATCCAAAGACTGCGAGGGTGTGCGGTTGAGTATGTCGAATTGAAGTGGATTTTAATGGGTTGTAAGTAAGCTTTATTTTATATAGCGCTCCTCTCAGACTATGGTCTTCACATATTTTTTCCCAATCACACACATTCACAAACCAATGGAGGCTGCAGCCATGCAAGGCGCCGTCACTCCACTGGGAGCAGTTTGGGGTACAGTGACTTGCCCAAGGACACTACGGCACGTAGGCAGGTGGAGATGGGAATCGAGCCTACAACCTTCCAATTGGGCGTAATTGTTGATGATGAAATGAACCATCTAATGTCATTGTAATGAGATCTGATGATTAAAGTCTGACAGTCTCCTGTTGTGCAATGTCGACATTAGGATTCTTCCACTCGCAGCTGTTCAGGAGACTGTAGGAAATAGCACTAAGCCTGTGGTAGCCGCCTGTCTAGACTCATTGTTTCCAGTATGAGAGTGAAAGTTTCAGCAGACAGCCCAATGAAAGTGAAGCTCCGAGTCTAATAGTTCGACTTTGGTGGTTTTTCACTCTCCCTCTCATGGAGCCCTAACGGAGACTAATCACCCCCTCCAACACAAACTCTCCTCTCCCCTTTACACCATTTACAGTCAGAGCAGGATACTATTTTACTCCTCTCCACCTTCTCTCATTTCTTCTCTTTGCCTTCACCCCCCCCACCACCACTCCCTCCCTCCCTCTCTCTTCTCATCTTTCCACCTCTGGCTCTGCTGCCAGCAATCCTCCGACACACCAGGGTTTCCCTTTCATTTGTTTGTGAGGGATGGGATGAAAGACGGAGAGGGGCGAGAAAGGGAAGGAGTGGAAGGATGTAATGATCTGTCCTGATGATGCAGTTAGAGAGAAAAGTGCCGACACAACAAGAATAAGGCTTTAGGAAGAGATGAGCTTGGTGCACCAATCATACAGCTCATCAGGTCACCTGTCAGCGTTCAATGACCAATGGAGGTCTTTATAATATGAAGGGAAAGAAATCTTCACCTGGGAAATATATTTTAACAACATTAAGCCAGATCAGTCTGTTATATATAGTTAAATAGTTTACACCCTTTAAAATGAGCATTTCCATGTTAACATGCCGACAGTGTACCTTTGGAGTGGGAAAAGTCATTTGCCCAAAAGGCCACAGGAGAAATTAGCACTACCATTGAGGGCCAGGCCATAAGTATAAGGATTATATCTTGATTAAAAAAAAAAAAAAAAGAAGCCATTTGTCTTTACACGATTCTTCTGAGCTACTGTTGCTCTGCTTAACTTTTTCTTACATTTTCCCTAAATTTCAAGTTCAGTACATAAGTATCTTTTTTTTCCCCACTGTGAAACACAAATTTTGTGACACAACAATTGCTAGACATCCAATAATGTAATGATGGCCAATAACGTGAAAAATGGGACCATTTTTCACCATTTCCCATTTCCCAGTAACAGAGTGTTACTGGGAAATCAAATGAGAATTACTGAAGGTCAGACACAAATAGCCCCCGGTCCCTATGATAACGTAGGTGTGGTGTACACGTTGGACATGGCTAAAACTGAGAAACACTCACGCTTTTCTATTCTAACATACATGTTTTTTCGCAGTAAGCTGCAGCATGGATGGCTAGAACATGCAAACAGACTGTTTCCAGAGTCGAACCAGGGTCTATTGCTTCAAAGAAAGAAGGCAAACCGTTTCACAACTGCAGCATATTTAAAATACATTAATACCTATACTGATGGCACATTCATGATTTTAACATCTATTAGCACAAGCTGTTGTGAAACTTGCAGTAGCTAAAAAAAACACAAAGGTGGTCATAAAGTAAACAAATAAGCTTTAAAATGTAACATTTAGAAAAAAAATAAGTTTGTAGGAGTTTAAGCAATACAAAATAAACTTATATGCTGCATCATCAAATTTGCTCAAAGATCCTATTGATTCCGGTGCTGACACAGTAGAAACTGCGGTTTGTTTAGTTGTGCATTTTTTTGCTTTTGTTTTCAGTGGTATTAACCACAAAGAAAATATGAATTATTCCATGGTTGCAGGAGAGACGTGCTTTCTTTTTTCTTTGGAACCTGATGAACATAGTGATGCATTTTTATAGTCAAATTAGCCAAAAAAAGTTTTGTTAAATAACTTTAAAATGTATTAACTGATATGGAGATAAAGGTTTTTTCTTTTTTAGAATGCTTTTTTTGCCATTTGAATTTTGTATCATTTAATAACTAAAGATAAACTAAATTCACATAGATATTTCAAACAGGATTTTAACACAAACAAAACTTCAGTGTTTTCAGTAAACATCCACTTCCACATGAATACTATATAATAAATGCAAAAAAAATTTTTTCACCCACTCCAAAGTTTTTACTTAAGAACTATCCAGATGTGACCTGATGTTGGGTCGACTGCTGTGTGTGCAGGTGACGTCTGCATTGTGCACAGCGAGTTGAATGGCAGCGTGCGGTGCGACATATGGGCCTGTCCAGTCTCTCGCAGAAAGTAAACAGGCCGATACCCGGCAATTTATCTTGATCTGCGAAACGACGCGGCTACAACTGAGCCATCTAAACAACAATCATAACTCTCACGCACGTGCACGCGAACATGCCCCGACCTGTTAACGTGAAATACGCAGAGCTTGACATTTACGAGTGTCCGTCCTTATTCCTCTGACAGCGAGAGAATTCAGACAGAATAAAATCCTCATCAACATGGCTGCCGTGCCATAGATCTCCCCCCTTCGTTTACTGAGTGACAAACGAGAAAACCTGAGGAGGAGGAAGAGGTGGTGTTTGGATTGAATATAATTATTGTGGGGTCTGTGTCTTCCAGATTGACACATATATGAACAACTGAACGGCATAGAGAATGGAGAAGAGGCCTGATTATAATCTCACATGGATCCAAGATTCCAAACATCATGCAAATAATGCACAATGCTGCAGTAGCTTTCAGAGACAAGAGAAGGGAGGGGGGATGATGATGGCTCGATGTATAGATGAGATATAGAGGAGTAAAGAAACCTGAAAAATCCCAGAGGGTCTGTGATAAGTCAACATTAGTCAGCAGTTGGCAATTAACACCAGGTTTGACGGCCTCGTGCACGCGCTGCCCCGGGTTAACGGCTGAGTGGTAATGCTGCGTTAATACATCTGAACATATTAACAATTTATACCCAATTCACCGCCCTAATATCTCGCCTGCAGCACAAATTAGTACAAATTGTGTGCTGTGGGGTGGCAACGGGTGCAGCAGTGCTGGTGGTGTTTGTGGTGGCGGTGGGAGGCCGGGGGGGGGTATGGCGGCTAATATGTCAGGACATGCCATGCGTCCCATGAACTAATAGCTTGTGTGATTTAGCAGGACGGTGGTGACGCTGCTGGTGTGGAGAGATAATTCCCTCGTCTCGGCTGCGTTAAAAGTGCATAGAAATCAGTGATGGAGAACGAGGAGGCCCGGTCCGGGGGACCCGCAGGGAGACACATCAGTGAGGGTGATTAGTGCAGAGGTTTGGGGCGTGGGGGTTCTTCGTGAAGGTGGAAACTGCAAGGAGGAGCATGTGCGATCGGAGGAAGAGTGTGATGAAGTGAAGAGTTTCCACCTCGGTTTTTTTTTTCTGTGCACTTGTTGTCGGTGCAGGCTGATTGAGTGCGTCTAAACCAGTTGGATGATTTATGGCATATTTTCCGACAGGGATGATCCCCACTGCGCAGACGCCCACAGTTTTTTGTTTTTCCTCCTTTCAAATCTATGAGCAGAGCTCAGTGTTTCGTCCTCTCTCTCTTCCACTTTATTTTTGTCACATCACGTGCGGGAGCTGCCACTGTGAGCAAACACTTTCATATTGTGGTCACTCACTCATTCACTCAGTCAGCGATGCTGTGCATGAGGACGGCGTGTTCTCAAACCTCAGCCTGTCCAAAGTCCTATTTATCTGCTTTTTTTCCCAGGCAGAGTCACGGGTGATGCTTTTAGATGGGATTGACTTCCATAAAGTCTTTTTTTTTTTAAGGTTATTTATCGACATTCTGTTGGGCTTGATCTCTAGCATCCGTCTTTTTAACGAATGGCACATGTTGAAGTGACAGAGCTCAGGAATGTCAAGCACATATTAATTCAGGGGCCACATACAGCCCTGTTTCATCTTCAGTGGGGCAGACCAATAAATACCTTTAAATTATAAAGTTTGTCTTGGTAAATTTTCATCATGTAATTTCTCTGCAACAAAAAAAAAAATTATAATCTCTACATTAAAGTTTAGGAGAATATTTTTGGACATTTAACTGTAGTTGAGAGCGAGAGGGAGGGAGAGAGGGCTTTGATTTGAGAATATTGAAACTTTAGCCACAGTTTTACACATATAAAAAAAAGTCATCAGCTCTTGCTCTATGGCTTAATAAATGAATACATCCTTTGATGATTCCAACTGTTTGGTCACTGGCAACATTTGTTCAGTAATTAGTTCAAACCTATTCTCCAGGCAGCCTGAGTGGAAAATGGACCTAACTCACTTTGTTTGTAAATTTGCACTTTAATTTAATCCTGCTTAAAAAACATTTATTAAAGTCTGGTTAGTAGGAAATATCTTCCACTTAGAAGAGCTCCGTGTAAGGCCAAGGGAAAAACCATAATGAGATGTATATCTCCCCAAGCTCGTCTACTCGTTTTCATTTCGCTTGCTGCCTCGCGATCGCTCGCTCTCATTTAAGTCATGGCTTGCTGGAACAACAAAGTGATGCTTTGCAAGGTTATTTCATAGGTTCCTGGGGCAGTCATTCACAAAAACGCCGGCCGGTTGTGTGACATATTACAAATAAAATGGTGCCGAATAAAAACGTTGCTTTGTTGAGGTTGAAGTCAGCGGTTACTTGTGCAGTCATGTGTTGGGGAAAATATCCCGGTAAAGTTTCTTCAATAGTGACGATACGCTTCAATTCTTGAGTGACTGGGGTTATACGAGTCAGCTGTGCAGAAATCCATAAGCTCCACCTGATCTGATCCCTGCTGATTAACTTCATATTGGTGGAACCACATTTTTAAAACTATTTCAGAGAAAGAGATAGTCTATTCTCGAAGGGAAAATATTTGTTTCACTCACAAAATACTATAAGTGTGCTAAATTACAAAGAAGCTTCAACAGTGCAAAATTAGACTAAGAAGACATTAAAATAAACATTTTACAGAATTTGCAGATTAAAAAAAAATGTCTTCAAGAAAAAGAAAAAATCTGGACATCAATCACCTGAATGATATTGCAAAGTTACAAAGGCTTTAGTTTCAACTGTAAAATGAATGAAATGCCTGATGATTCAGCACTTTATCCCATTCAAGAAAAATAAAACGTAAACAAATACCCTTTATTTAAAAGAGATGTCAAAGTTTAAAATGTGGAAAAATCATTAACATTAAATTGTCAAACAAAATGCTCAAATGTCAAGTGTCAGAACTCAGAGCAATTCTCAAACATTCAATATGTATTTGCACGAGTCGTTAATGTTGCTCCGACCGTGACCGATATACAGTGTTCTCTGCCACACCCGAGTAAAGAACCTAAAACATCCACATGTTACATTCAGTTGTGGTTTGTAGAAAGACAGAGAAACAACATTTTTCATTCTCATTCCCGCTCAGCTCCTGTTTTTCACCGGCTGATATTCAGGGTTATCGCAATAAAGGGACACGAGCGTCTGGGAGGGGTCAGAGTCTTCTGCTGTTACCTATTGATATCAGTCGATGTATCATCAACACAGAGAAGCGGCACAGAAAGTGATCTCAGTGATAAAAAATAAATAAATAAATAAAAAATTGTTCACCTTAT
Source organism: Parablennius parvicornis (assembly GCA_900302745.1). NCBI lineage: Eukaryota > Metazoa > Chordata > Actinopteri > Blenniiformes > Blenniidae > Parablennius > Parablennius parvicornis. The sequence goes on along the minus strand of OMNM01027919.1, from coordinate 24,664 downwards.
TCTCAGTGGATCTATTTATCTAATACATTGGTTACGTATCACCCATGATCTTCTCTGTTGGCTAAGTGATGGTGAGTCAGTAGATGAGAAGCGACGTGGGCTGAAGCTGGAGACATCCAGGAGGCTTTCAGACATGGTGGAGAATAGAAAACAGGGTGGAGGAGAGAGAAAAAAAAAAAAAAAAGACAGTAGTGGTCGAGTGTGCGTGCCTCCTTTCTCTCCATGCTAATTTTCTTGGCAGGCTCTTAAACAGAATTTTAATTTGTTCTGTGTTTATGATTCAGAACAAATGGTGCCATCTCAGAGGCCAATGTAATCTAATTATTAACACAAATTCATGGACGTACATGCTCTGATGGGCACACACACATGCGCCGAGAAATGTACATGGTAATCCAATTAGTTTGGCGCGCATTCTGTACTCATTTCCCATTTCAAAATATGTTCTTGAACACTGTGGACCGCACACAACTCTTTTAATATTTATGCAAACTAGATATAGGATGTATATAGAGCATCTATACGGGCCATAGATACTTTGTGAATTCGGGCTGATCCAAATGCTCATAAGAATAATTATAATCTAATTAAAAATGGAACCAGATTTGTATTCTCAAACCTTAACGCGTAGCCGCTGTCTACAAAAGAAACAAAACCAGGGGGAACATTTGTGGAGCTGCTTTGTTCATTCATCATGACGGTACATTAATTACACCAGGTGAGGGATTGCCTGCTTCTGCAGCTGCTTTGCCAGCAAACCCTCGTGGTGCCGTACATGTGCACCGGGTGACTGCAAATTCCTTAAGTAACTAGCGATCATGGCTGCCGGTTGGAAACGAGAGACTCTGCTGAGACCCTGCTTAAGGTGCCGCTCCAATGATCAGAAATCCAAATATGTTTGCATTTAAGGAGCTGTTGGACAACATACAAAAAAAAAAGCGCACCTGATTTGGGCCTCCGCAACAATTGTCAAACGATGTCCGTTGATATGTAGATACGCTAAAACGATGTCGTTAGCATGTAGAGCCACTAGTGGGTGTCACGTTTGTTTTTGGAATGAAACCACACAAATCTGAGCAGAGAACAATACGTTACAAACATTAACAATGGGAGTACACACACATCTTTATGGGCAGATGTATTTGTATGCAACTTCGATAAATTGCATTGCTAATTCGAGTGAATCTCAAATAAAAACTTACAAAGTCAAAGAGAATATGGACTGGGAGTCATGGCACTCTGGGTGGTCGCCATTATTGTCACTGTCGGTGTATCTACAGTCCACATACCGACGGATCCCGAGCGTTTTCAGAAAGTTGTGATTTTCCCCCTACCGTTTCCATTTTCAAAAAATTCCAGCTTTGGAGCCATTTTCAAAAGGTTGTGCTTTCAATGGCTCCAAGCACCGTTGTCATATAAACTGAACCCCCAAAAATCAAAGACAAACATGTTTATGGAGCCATGAGTCAGAATAAGATCACTTTCTTAAAAGTCTGCCAGTGAAATTTATAAATGTGCTTTGTACATCACTGGATTACTGTTGCAGCTGTTTTTTTCATCACAGCTGATCAATTTGTGACAGGAGCCACGATTTTCACTGCAACTACTCCTCCACAACCAACAGATATGCCAGACCTGCTGCTGCAGGGGCCTTGACGCACAGAAAGCGTCAGTTTCCATATTCTCCCGTCTGTTTCAATTCCAGCACAATGGAGAACGAGCTGAAGTCGGAGCCGAGAGTCCTCGATAGGCTCCATGCATGTTCACACCAGAAAATCATATTGCAAAAATTCACATTCTCAGAAGCAGGCAGGGCTTAAGTCTTGAGGGCATTTACATAGTTGACGGCTGCTGCCGTTAACAGAATAGAGTTTCACCAGTGATGATATTAATTCAAACTTCACTGGGAAAACACTAAACTGAATCTAAGATCTTTTCCAGTATGAACGTGGCAGGCGGTGCTGAACAACCAGGGGTCAATAGCTTTGGGTTTCAATGAATTTATTCTATTCTTATACCTTTTTATTGATCTTATATGCATTTTCCTTCCATTCTTTATGTATAGAACTCCTATAATTGACTTTTCTTGCATTGTTAAGGCTGTTGTTCAGCCATGTGTTGCATGTTATCCAGTGATATCACTAATGTACTGCTACTCTCGTGTGTGTACGGGTCAGTTGGTTGTGTCGAAGAAGCTCTTGTCCTAAACCACTTTACACAGGCCAAGTGTGCGAAATCAAGTAGTTTGCAAGTGTAAATTAACCACTTTTATTGTCATTTATTGCCGTCAGTGAGCAGGTGTTCATTTTGACATGGACCATCCTTTAAGGAGAAGTATATTAAGATAAGGTCTATGAGATAATTGATTATTCGTCTCCAGATCTCCAAGTAGAAATTGTGACGGGAGTATTTTTCCATTATTTTGTGACTGCAAAAGGGAATAAATGTCTGATGAGTCATCCTGCATGCCGCTGTATTTTCATTTATTCCTGCATTCAATAAAGATTCTCAAATTTTCTATGCCTTTCTTTCCACACAACTGTGACACAGTATACAGCTTCAGTGGAGGGTTTTTTTTTTCCGGCACCAACAACCCGGGGAAATATGTAAATACAGTACACAGAATCCAATACAGCTTCAACATTTGTTTGATGGCTTTTATGTCTTGTAACTGAGCAAGAGAGAGAAAAGAGAGAGACCCCCAGCATTAGGAATGACATTCAAAAGAAGCCCCCTGCTGGAACCTGGACAGCTAAACTCAGGGCTCTATGTATACGAGCAGAACTACGCACATGCACCCACATCCGGCTTCTCCCACTTCTTCCAGTCGGAGCAATCTGTCCATCTGTTCGTCTGTCAGCGCCACGTCATCCTCCGTGAACGGGGTTAACAGCCACTGCTGTGTTAAGAGAGGCGGGGATAACACGTCCTCGTGCCAGGGAGGGAGAGATGGGAGGAGGCTTACAGAGGCAGACACACACATCAACACTGAAGGGGAACGGTTTGGAGATTGAGAACACATTGTAGAGAGTGTAAATAATTTGCTGATTTGGGGGCCTGTGATGGAGGATAATAGTTTGCCACCATGCTGAGTTCACTGTGCTGAGCCAAGAGAAGAAATGGAGCTCGGGAGTGGCTAAGAAACTTAAAGAAAGGGGGGTATTTATGAAAGAGCAGCGGGATGAGGTGAGATGCATGAAGAAGAGGAGGGAGGAGGAGGAGAACAGAAATGGAGAAAGTGTGAAAAAGAAAGGTGGGTGCCATTTATGAAAGAGATTCAGTTTCAGACTGAACTGAGTGGATTTCATAATTTGCACACACACACACAACTTTGAATGTTTACTCCCTTTCCTTTTGAAGAGAGGCACAATTTCTTGGTGAATATCTATATTTGTGAGCACATCATGTGCTGAATAATATCTAATTTAGCCAAGTATTTATCACAGTTTATTGGAATCTGAGGCCCCCCCTGCCTGACTCACTATCTGCCAGACTGGTAATTATTAATATCTTGGCACAACACAGCCTCAAAGTGTTGACACCGTCGGCTGCATTACCGAAGCCGAGGAGCAGACGCTGAGCAGTGAGCGCACACCAATCAGACACAATGTTAAAACCACTGACAGGTGCAGTGAATAACACCGTTATCTCGTTACAATGGCACCTGTCAGGGGCTGGGATGTATTAGGCAGCAACTGAATAGTCAGATGCTTTAGAAGCAGGAAAAACAGCAAACATAAAAGATCTGAGTGACTTAAACTAGAAACAAATGGTGATGGTTGAATGACGGGGTCAGAACGTCTATTAAAAATTGGGGGCTTTGAGGGGCGTTCTCCTTATGAAGTTAGGGTGCAAGCATCACTGTCAACGATGGACAAGATCAAGCTTTAAATATGCGTACACGCTCATTGACTAAAAACTGTATATTTCCTCATATATTGTATAGGTCAGTGGTAGACCTAATTAAAGTGATAATCACACTTCTGAATAAACATGTTTGTAATTAAAAATATCTGCATGTCCTTGACCAACACACTTGGAAAACATCCACAACTGGACATCGGAAGAAAACCCAGTATTTCATATGTGCTCAGTTGATATTCAGCACCAAGCAAGAGCGATCTGAAGAGGAACTGGTAACTGAGTCGGATCCCCAAAAAGAGTCAACTGTAGCACAAACGGCTGATCTATATGATAAAATGGTGTCAGGAAATGCAATTCTTGCTACGGCTTGGCTGCAGAGTCACAGACACCTTTTCTTCTAAGACCCAATTTACGCGACTGAAAACTTTTGTTGGGTTCTGGGTCTCAGTTTACATGTCGGATCTTTTTGAAACTTTTTGAATATCTGTGTGAAAACAACTTTCTGATAAAACATTCGGGCTCCATCACAGCGTAGACGGCAGAAAAGCTGCAACTGAGCATGCACGTCATGGGCATAGAGGATCGTTCTACACAAATAGAAGGACAATAAAAACCTTTGCCCACAAGTCTATATTCTCCTGGGACTAACAATCCAACTTGGTCGTCTGTCCATACGAATGTCTGTTTACGCCCATCATTGATGTTTATTGTATATTGTTCTTTAAAAAAACAAAAAAAAAAAAAACCACCCACTTCATGAAAACTCCATCTTTTTCAAAGCATTGTTGTGCAAACACAAAGACAATGCATTTTCACTTGAAATGTCGCGTAAACAAGGCCCAAGTCAGGTGGGATTGGACTGAGTCAAAGGGGATTAGATGCTATATTTACAGGTGTACACTAGAACTTATGTCCTGTGCTCATTGAATACAAATATAATTGAAGGAATTTAAACATATTCCACTTCATTCATATAGAGAATGGTAAAGGATTTTGTTAGTCTACCGAACAGCATCTGATTAATGTGAAACGGGTGTATATTTATCTATTTACAGCCATGCTGCACAATCCAGCTGCAGCGACTAAATGAATCTCAAACACATGAAAACTCGTCCTTGCTACCCTTCCATTTCCTCTCAAAGTCAGACTCCCTGCCAGCGGAGTTTAAAAAGCAAACATTATGCCCCGTGTTCCCCGTCTTTGTCCCATCTCCTTTTTGACTCTCAAACCAAATCCCTCCCGACCTCACATTACCGCATCCTGCTGCAGGAACATGCATGACTACAAAAGGCAATTAGAAATACACGTCTTGTCAAGGAGTACTCCATTATGTTGCTGCAAGGGGAGTGTGAAGTGTGTATACCAAAAGCACTTCAGACACTTCAATACCTTATTCTGCACACCAGAGTGTGGATTTCACATCCAAAATGAGAATGAATACATCCATTTTGAAATTAAACTTTTAACATGAGACACATTTGAGTTTGAGCCAGACTCTAGACAAGATGACAACTACTGTCTGCAGCTTGTAAAATAAATAAAGCTGCAACAAATATAATTTTAACAAACAGTTCTGGTCAGAGTGGCTCTACTGTTCTGCTGCTATTGTATTTGTTTTCTTGTCTGGGTGTGACTACAGTGCACAGTGATTGTAAACCTAATACAGCCACCTGGCAGCAGTAATGTTTAAAAGTAATCAGATCAACGAAAGTAAAGTAGCACTTCAAACTAAGAAAGATTCAACAGAAAATAAGGACTGAAAATCTGCAAGACAATCCGAGCATCGAGCAGTGCCAAAATGATCACTTAGCCAGAGAACTTAAGCTCTTATATATATTGTGTGGCCCCATAATGAAAGAAAAGAACCGTCAGCTATTAACATTTATACTTGTAATCAAACCTCAATGAACTTTTACATTCGTCTTGTAAAAACCTCATCGCTGCTTCCTCGTTACTCTTCTTCCCCTGCTGGGCTCAGTGTGCAGCCACTCCGCTAATGCTGAGTCGATTACTACTGCAGGTGCCGAGTCTAAAAATGAGCCAGGAATGCTGCGAGTGGGCCTATGGGATGGGGGGGGTTATAGTATTTACTCTCTCTGTAGGTTTACAGCCCTGAGCACACAAAAGTTCAGTTATGATTAAATGGCATGTTTATGCTGTTTAATTAAACACACGGTTAAGAATCAAGTGTCTGTAGAGGTAAGATACAAGCACAAGTCCCAATAAAGTGGCACTCCCAATCATCTATGGCTGCTTTTCCACCCAATTTGTAGGAACAATTATATTGTTTATATTCTGAACTCTTGTGTTCTTCAAACCTTTTGTCCACCATGTATCTTCAGAAAATGCCATTTCTTAAAAGTGTGGACATGGTCCACAACCTTAATCACCAAGAGACCTTGTTTCTACCAAATCATACTTAACTGGAGCCACGAAACATGCCTTGCCTTTAAAGTCAGTCCAACACGGCTAATAACATTTCATACACAAGTGTATATACATACGTGTGTGTATAAACAGTATACATACACACTTGTGCACGTAAATACATATATGCAAACACAGATCATGATTTGATCGACTCAAGGCAGAGATCATTGAAGGCGCGCACGAGAGGAAAAGAGAATCACCACGTCTCAGATGCGTCTCATATATATGGCTATACACACCCCAGTCAAGTCTACCATCAGCTGCTGTAGAATTCACACACTCCAGAATATTCCACATCCAGAGAAATGCTATGAAGTTGTGCAGAGAGGAGGACACATTAGGGACGCAAATACTCTCAAACTGTATAACGTATCACAACTAATCCACGCGCTCAGATGTGAACGTCACGTATCGAAGGAGTCTTGTTGTTCTTGGAAGATTTTTTGGCAGTCAAAAACGTGTTCCAGGAATATCAGGAATGTCAAGCACCGAAACGCCCATTTAAGGACCTCATTTAGATGCATTACGTCACATTGAGAATATCAGGGATGTGCCAGGAAGTATGGCAAAATGATATTTGTAGCTTATCGTGCTGATGTGTATACACACACACCTTCACATAATCCTAATGTTTCCCAGCAGAACATTGCCCAAAAGCATCAAACCACCTCAGATGTGAATCCTGGATAAAATCTATGCCCAAGTGAAATAAATAAATACATTTAAATCTTGACTTCCACTCTGTGTGAAAGACAATCTGATCTCTTGGAGGAGCCTGGTTATCACCACCCTGAAACACTTCTTTGCTTTTCTGGGCCCAGCTTGAGTTTTTGTCAGGCTGCTCATTAAAAGAAAGTGTGGTTTGATGTAATGTTTTCCAAGAAACAATCCTATTCCGTTTCACTATGTCACTTTGAAATGATCCCACTTTTTCAAACCTAAATTGGATGAAAAGACATTCTGGAGACTGGCATTGCCGCTGCCCAAGAGAGGCTGGCAGTGTAATGGAAACCACCTCAGACAGTTACAAGTCTGCAATGGATTCAATTTCAACAACCATTATGACCGTCTGTCTTTCATACTGCTTGATCTAACTTTAGGATCACAACGCTCACATTTACATTGACTGGCAACTGAGTCACCAGTTAACGTCAGTGTTTTTGGACTATGAGTGGAAAACCAAGTTAAACCCAGAGATGTGACTAATTTCTATCTTTAACTGGATGTAAAGAATCATTAAACATGGGATGAGATGTTAAACTGTCATTTTTGCCAAAAGATTGTAGTCACATGAGGTTTCCTGTTTGAGAGTGGCGTGGGAGCCGTGTCTCAGGTATGGGAAGGATGTCAATTTTGGGACACATCAGTAGTGTACCTTTGAATCAGGGGATGTTTTGGCCTTTTAACAGGAAATGCTCTCAAGGGTGGCCAGCGTCAGGGAGATGAAGCCTGAGCTGGTTGTTTCACGTAATCCATTTTTGGCAACCTTTTGAGCAGTGTTCATAGTGACGTGTAGACAGAATTTATTTTTGAGAATGCTGGGTACAATAGATCATTTTGGCTCACATGGACAGGCCTTAAAGCTGACCGCATACGTTGACCTGAGTTCTAAATTGAGGGAAGGAAAAGGGGGATTCATGAGCATGTCATAATGGTCTTTGAGCCCGGCATCACATTTTACATTGCTTGACCAAATGGCAATCTCTGTTCTTGTATATATGAATCCACTTACAGGGCATGTGGAAGGCGTTCACAGTGCTTCACTTTTCCCTTAAGTTACATTACAACCTTATTGCCAAATGGATTGAATTATTTTTTTCCCCCTCCAAAATTCTACAGAAGAATATAAGGGCTGAACAATAAAACAAACCTCATGCCCTTCAGAAAAGTCAAAATCAAGATTCTCCCCCCATGGACAAAAAGTTTTTTTTTTTTTTATACAAACTGGAAACAAACTCCACATGCCAGCGCATGTGACTGCTTCTACAAAATGCATTGCAGGCAGTTTAATCAAGTGGTGAAACAATGCTTCAGAACAGGCTTTAGCTCATAAACAGTTATCAGTATTAGGACTTTAATGAGATCATGCAGCCTGCAGACCTCTGTCACTTCTCAAGGCATACAAGGGACATACCACCCAATCTCGGGGAACTTCTGAAATGTATCATTATTAAACAAGGAAATCCTGTGTAAAACCAGGTGTCCGGAAGCAGCATGCAACCCTATATAGTCAGAATTGCATAATTTAATGGGACCATTTCAGCATCAACAGGCAAATAAGTGATGGACCAGAGGAGACAGACATCTCCAGTTTGTATTTATAAAAGAAAAAAAATCTCAACATTGATTTTCAACTTTTTGTCCTCTGAAAAAGAAAATCTTGACTTTGACATTTCTCTTGTCAACACACCTCCGAATTGATTTTTTTTCTTCAGTGCCCCCAATACTCTTCTATAGAAGACCATATAATGATGGCAACATGACATTTTTGGGGGAATGGTTGCAAATTTATGAAAAATAAACCAAAACACATAATATTAACAGTCTTTGCCCACTACTTTGGCATTGTGTGTTTTGGCAGCAGTTAAAGCCTCAAGTCTTTTTGGATATGCTACCATAAGATCCATCTTTGAACAATTTAGCCCATTCCTCCTTGAAGCACCTCTAGAGACCACAACCAGAGTGGCTGGAAACATCAGTGCAGTCATTTTCAGATTCCTTCAGAGATGTTCGATTGGATTCTGGAACGTTCTCTACAGAGGCAGACTGGACCTCTGCCAGAGTGACCATCGACTTCCTGGTCACCTCCCTGACAAAATCCCTTCTCCCCTGGTCACTCAGATTAGCCAGCCATCTCTTTTTTTTCATTTCCAGATAATCAAGGTCTGTATGCTCATTGAGACTTTCTAAGCAGCAGAAATTTCTCTGGTGCTTCCACCAGATTTGTGTTTGCGGCGCTGTCTCTCTGCGGTCTGTGTGACCTCACGCTTTGCTCTGACGCAAACTGGCAGCTGTGGAGCTTTATATAGGCGGTGTCTTTCTAGACCAACCAATCAACTGAATCCACCACTGGTGGACTCCAATGAAGCTCTTGAAACACCTGAGAAGCACCTGAGATCAATTTAGGACTTCATCACGAGACTGTGAATACCTGTGTGCATGTGATTTCTTTTAAAGACTTTAATCCTTTTGCAAACATAAACAAAATATAAAAATTACATTCTCATTATCCAGTATAGTGTATAGTACTTTGTGGCAGAAAAAAAAAATTATTGTATCCATTTTGAAATAACAAAATGTAGAAAAAGTGAAGCGCTGTGAATACCTTTGGATGCATATTGATTAAAAATACAGGTCGAGCTCAAACTGTTCAATTTGATTCGATTTAATGCGAGACTGAAAAACTTCCAGACAGCATCTGAAGACTGTTATTATTCTTGTTAATCTCTTTTTTAAAATACTGAAGATGTCAAACATCATACCACTGCACTCTCTCATAATTTTGTATGAATAAAGTTCAAACAAAAAATGACTTTACAAAATTGTGAGATTCCCAATTTTTTGATTAACATACACCACAAACAGTAAAGTGTAGTTTCTCGGAACCTGAGATATACCTGCTTTCATTTTAAACAACAAGGACGTGATAGACTCAATAGCAAATACTTGAAAAAAATCTAACAAATCAGTTATTTCTGACGAAGGAGTTCAGTTACTTTTTAATTGTGGGAGACCTCCAACAGACCAGACTATTTGTAAAATTAGGACAGATCCCCAGTCGGGTGTAATAAACGTACATGCTTTGTGCAGGCTCACGGACGACCTGAAGCCTTTATTTTACACTTTCAACCTATTTTCCAACAAAACTCGTGTATTGCGTATCGCTGTGCGTCATGCCACAGGATGTGATGACAGTGCATTTATTTAACTATGTAAAGTGTTGAATACAGGAGTAAAACACATTTTTAGTCTTATGGTAATTATCTCCATCATGCATCAATGATCATGCATCATTCAATATATTACAAAGTTCATTCAATATATTCAAGGTTCATTCAATATATTCAAGGTTCAGTCAATATATTCAAAGATTAATTTAAATGGACCAGGGTAGGCTATGTCATTACTGAGTGATGTGAACACCGATGTCCTGTCGCCTAAACGTGATACAATCTGCGATCAGGGATTGAGTGAAGATTGCGTCACGACCAAAATGGACTGTAACCCTGTGGTGATCTGAGAGTAACAACAGAGGGAAAAGGTGAAGGAGTCGCCACGGTCTGTTAGGTTTGTCCTTTGGAGAACAATAACATCCATTCATTTGTCAACACTGTGTCCAGTAAGCACAGTACTGTAAGTAATTCAACATTTTGACCTGAGGGTGTTAAAGCTGAGCATCTACAACTGATCTGGTGGTTTGTTAAACTACTATAAATTTCTTGCATGTCGAAAGATTCTTTTATTATTTCAATCTGTTCTGGAGCTGCTGGGACATCGTTTCGCGGATCAAAGTGTTGGTTTGATGGACAGCCAGATGGACAGATCAGTCAGCTGGTATCACTATCCTCTGGCCTCACGAGCAGTGGAACAAAGAGGCAGAGTCAGAAAGAGGGATTGAGTGACACACACACACACACACACACACACACACACACACACACACACACACACACACACACACACACACACAGAGAGGACAAGACTTGGGGACATTTAGGGAAGAGGAGGTGAAAAGTGGTGAAGATGAGTAAAAGTACAACGAGAAGAC
>OMNM01027906.1:3013-15408 GCA_900302745.1 Parablennius parvicornis | reverse complement strand
CTGCTCATATGCTTTCAAATTAAACAAAAATAAAACGATTTACCCTTTAAATATTAATATGTGAAATTAAAAGTCTAATATAAATATTATGCAATTTGCAAAATTAATGCTTTTAACTGTTTTTAACCCTTTTATCTCATGAGAGGTATGTGTTTGTTTTATTACAAAGTAGAGCATTGTCTGGGAATCATGATACAAAATGCGACAAACGTTTTGCACTTTCATTTGATAAAAATGTCTATTGAAGCAGTAAGTTATTAAGGATTAAGAGTTACAGCATTAAAGATTGTTTTTTTTTTCACTATAGACATAAGCGTCATTAATAAATGGACTCTTCTCATAAATTTCCATGATTGCTTGATTTTCCGACAGCTGCTACTAAAATTACAGTAATCATTAGAAAAAAATTAATAGTTTAAATAATGTTGTTGCAATGCAGGTTGAGAATAACACATGCAGGAGCCTTCGCGGCTTGTTGCTGCCTGAGTCAAATGTTGATCAAAACAACATGCGTAGAATGGAACGACCCACAATGAGATCATCCACACACCAAAAAAAACTAAACATTCAAAGTCTAGCTGCCCATGTTTTCCAGCGATCTGTTGTGTAATTTTAATGAATTCATCAAGCTTTCTGATTTTGACGGATTATCATCCACGTGGAAATTGTGCGCGTGTGTGGGTTTTCTTTGTCTTTCATCTCCTGCGGCTCTAACGTTGACTTTGCCAGCAGTTTTGGCTGCAGGTTGTAAATGTGAAGATCGCTGGCTCTCGTATGTTGTCGAAAGTGGTTGGTGCTGAATCTAAATCAAGACAGGTTGTGGAGAGAATCCAGATTAGGATTTTTTCTTTTTTTTTTTTCTTTTAATGCCTGCCCTACAATGACAGCGGGCCATCTCCAGACTAGTCGAGATAAATAGTGACACTCGAGTGCAAAATCCACTTATAACACATTTCTCTTTGGTTGGATCTATAAATTCTTTATTCAGTATAATCTCAAGAGACATGTTTTATTTTTTTTAGATTCACTCCATATGGAACCCTTAAAAGACAAACTAAAAATGTGTCTTCAACTCTTCCAACACCTGTACTGTCCATTTGTTCTGTCTGCCTGCTGAGATCGCTCCTAAATAGCACATCTAAAACATCTTTGCAAAAGGCAGAAATAATTTTGCTGAAATTGCTAAGCACTGAACACCTCTATTATTATTTAGCCGCGGCAAATTGCTGAGCAAAAGATGGCTGATGATAATAATTTGCCTTCAGTTCGCCCGGGTCTTCAGTTTTTGAGCAGCGCTACGGAATTTTACTGGCCGTGACCATGTTTCGAAATGGAAATTGCTAAATTAGACAAGCAGGACGTTTAAGGCTACAGACTCAATTCCAAAAAGTTGGGATGATATAATGCACGTAATGAAAAGAGTTCTTGTAAACTCTTATCGCCGCCCCGTAAAGTAGAAAAGAGGACGGACGGTTTGATTCGAACCATTGTTTTGAAACATTTGGAAAATGTGAGGCAAAGAAAGAACTTTTTAAAAATAAAAATAGCCATATGTTCACCAACCTGTGAGAAATGACATGAAAAAAATGTTCCCTAAAGAATTAATTGCAAAAACTTTGATGGCTAAACATGAACACCATGAATCTGGTCAAAATCTGCTTCTTTTGTCATACAAGAATGATTCTGTACTTGAAAACCACCGCATGACCCAGAAGTACATTCATAAACCATCGTCTGAGAACACAGTTCATGTTTTCTGCACATTCATTTAAAACCACATAAAATATGAACACAAACTGCAAATCTCGAAAGATGGCGCCGATGCTGGATATTGTATCTATAGGTCTTAGAACAATATCTGCTCTGACCCTGACGGCTTCTATTTCAGGAATTGTGTGTCTGCAACACAAAGCTGGAAGGAAAGGTCCATGAATGTTGAGCAGCTCAACTCCTACATCAAACCAGAATTGGACACAAGTGGATGGCACACGTAAGTGAACATCCTTTAAACGATCTTCTGCTCTCATCAAATTAAAATGAATTCAAATGGCTAAATCCTGTTTTTTAATTCACACGTGAGCCAAACCTTTTAGGAGCTGCGGTTGTAAATGTGGAAGTTACACCGTTGTAACTGAGGCTGATGAGTGCAGTTCTCTTTTATAGAGCAACTAAACACCTAAAAAGAACGGAGAAGTTTGTTTTTGTTTTTGTTTTGTTTTTCTCCTCTAGACTTAGACTTTTATATGAATAAATGTAAAAACCTGAAGCTTAAGTTCTCGCCTCTGCTGTGACAAGTCAGTACAGACTTAGCCCTTCTTTCAGTCTTTACACAAATATGAAAAGAGGACGGTTGAGAGACACTAGTCTGCTGACACTTGTTTGGCAATTGAGGTTTGGGACACTTTGTGTTATTGCGGAATATTATTCTGTTAAATACAGAAGTACAGTAAAAATAGAGTTTTTTGTTTTTTTTTAATACTTGTATTTGCTGCTTGCACCACTTTTAAGAATCATACCGTTTGTTACTTAGAAGATCATGGCAATCAAAATCATTTAAATTCAACCACACAGCTGCGTTGTAAGACCCAATGGTAGAAAAACATAACGTGCTTATGAAAATGCAAGTGGCCCGACGTGTGTGAGGTTAAACCCCTTTAATATTCAATGTTCTCGCGCACGATAAAAAAAAAGGTTTTACGGCCTCAATATCCAGCTTCTTCTTCAGAGCAATGCGCTACATGACCCACGAACACTGACAGGCATAAATCAACCTCTTAGTAACAACCTGGTATAAAATAACTGAAAATTATAGCTTATCAAGACGCCGTATGAAGAGGCACCTTGATGATGAGAGTGAGAACATGCATTATAGCAGAGAACAGATTGTGCCCACACTTACTCCCCAAGTGGATTTAATTGTTGATACTGAACAATCAATGTCCCCTTTTGTATTCAACAGAACAAAGTAACACTTCACCGCGGCTTCCGCACTTCTTTTTTTATGAAATTGACAACATAGGAGGCCCTCACTGTACATTTTATTCATCGTATTTCGCTTCAGACAGATTATAAGTGGTCTCACTAAAGAAGTGGGAAAGCATAATTGGCAAACGGGCTTAATACATAATCTCCATATTTATTTTGAGGAATAACACCTCACAGGCCTCACAATCTGGCACCCCAGATCCTTTTCTTTCCACCGTGCTCTGGTCTCACAGTGGGTGATCACCAGTCTGAGCTGATTCGGCCTGAAAGGCAGCGCTGTTTAATGAGCAACGGAGGGCGAGAGTGAAGAGACAACAGGTGGGGCGTCAGATTGATGCTCTGCAGCTGGGGATGGATCACTTTTCCTGCCAGCTGTCAGCCTGGATAATAATCATTAAAGAGAAGTATGTTTCTTTTGTTTTGTTTTGCAGAGGCGCCAGTGCTACTGAAGCATTTGCATTTGATTTTTTATCTGCTGTTCTGAGGAATAAGTTGCATTCACAAGATGTTGGTCATCAGGCGTTTGTTCGTCTCGCGGCGTGGCTCGCGTCCAGGTAAATATTGATATGTTTCTGATTTGCTGCTGTAAGCAGGAACAGATCTGCCAAGCAAGGTCTTGAATCCTATCTGAATCATGATCTGTACTATTTGGTAACAGCACTCTCAGAACTTGGCACAGCACAGAACTGACTTCCGCGCTCCGGGCAAAACCCAATGTACTGACTTCTTTTTTTATTTATTTATTTTTTTTTTTTTTCAGTTGATGTGGCTCAGTTCAGTTATTGCTTTGAAAGTCCAGTGTTCTGCCTCTAGTCATTGCTTTGCAATCAATCTTCCCTGCAAAGGACACTTTATTCGAACCACTGTTTAATCAGCTGCAAAGATAGAAACACAAGTGACTCAGAGGGATTCTTTACAAACAGTGTGAGCCCTAATTAATTTATCATGTTAGTGGTTGCAAGGTCCCTCGTGGAAGTCATTGTGTAAAGCTCTTACACAGAGGCCTTTTCAAGACTTCATTGAGATGACTGTGTAGAAATCCGGCTCTTTGAATAATTTGCATCATATTAAAGCCTCCCGATTGTGTCGATGAGCAGTAAGTGGAGTAAGCGGCGAGGCTCTCCAATATGGGTGTTATGGTACACTGTGGCCTGCTACTGGTGTGAATACTGGCACATTTTTTATAAGTACACGCTAGTATGTTTGCTCCAAGTTTGGAGGCAGTTTCTATGGTAACAATGTCCGAGCTTCACTTTCTCGTTGACAATCTGTATATAAAGGCAGTACCATTATTTTAGTTATTACACGGACAAAGGCTTCTTGCACCAATCGTGGCGCATGTGCTCAAGTGAGGAAAGCTGTTTGGTGGCCATGATTTTAAAAGCTAAAAACTGCCCAAAGCTTTTTAAATTGCACTGAATGCTTCAGCGATGTCCACACACTGTGAGCCGGTCTTCATGAAAATGTATTTTATTTAATATCTCACTCTGAAAACAAACCTTTGATCCCCCTCAGTAGGTCAAACATGGTTGATGAAGTCTGTGATAAGTGCGTCATTATGTTATTTACAACAACCTATCCTCAGCCGGGAATGTCTTTATTCACTATCTTTCTGCGTCATTTCTCTGTGACTTAAAGCTTATCTTTGCTCGGACCTTATCCACCAGAGCCACGTCAGAATTAAAACAACAAAACCGATAACCGGTCCGCAAAAGAAATCATGAGGATTTCTTTTGTCGTTGTTCTGCCATGTTTGAGAAGCCTGAGATGCAGAATTTCAATAGGAAAACAGATGCTGGGATTGTTGTGAGATAAAAGCCTTCTGTTGCAACAGCCGCACACTGAGTCAAGAGGCTGGTATTGCGGGAAGTAGAAATTGTCACTCGCAATGTCACTTGTATGGTATTGTTCTTCATTATGAATGAGAACTAAATCCACATGGCACAGAGTCGTTCGTACACAGCGGGCTATCCCTGTCGGGAAAAAAAAGACAGAAGTGGAGAAAGTGTTCAGACTCTGTATAAATGAAAGTAGCAGTGATAAGATGAAAAGAATAAAATGTATACGTGTAGAGGAAAAGCGGCCTGAGTCAGTGTTGAGTCTTACATTTGACAGGATCATCACTACTAATGCAATGATGTTGTTCGAAGAACATTTTCCAGACTTTTTTTATTGTAAGGAAGTAAAAGAAGCTGTGGCAAAACCATTAAACACTCTCAGGTATTTTCAACACAATGAAATGAAAGAGTACATTTCAATAGAGTACTCAATGTTTGTAAGGCTCACTTTAGAAACTCCTATTAAGGACTAGGAGTAATTCTGTAACACCAATACCTTTGGCAATATCATTCTCGTGAATGATTACTAGTTTAAAATAGTTACCTAAGTTATCATACATTTTTGTGTGATGATCGCTTTTATGCATAAAACTCGTAGTGCTTCTGTATCTCTTCATCATGAACCAATGTTCAGCTTCAGCATTAGCTTTTGTTATAGTTTCAGAAAACTCCTGTTTACTGGACACTAGTCTTTATCCAGCACTAACTGTGTCCTCCCAACAGGAACGTGAAAAAATGTCAGACTGATTTTAACATTAACAGAGCTTTTGAATAAATATAATAGCATCTAGAAACTGTTTTCTGTGTCCTGCATGTGTGTAATTCATATCAATGCTTTTGTTGCAATCTCTTAAAGTTACTTGATAAACTTTGCTGTGTCTCGGAAGAACCACAAACATCCAGTTTATGGAGCATCTTTACAATTACACTGACAGTTCAGTTCATCTCACGATAATTTGTTACGGGATTTCAAAAGTAACTAAAGGAGTAACTGCCATATTTCATAGAATAAAAATGTTTATCTAATGAAGTACCACACTTCTGCAAATAACCTACATCTGTCTGGTCATATTAATAACTAAAGATTATTACAGATACTTTCCTACATTTCAGAGTTTAGATTCTGCTCTTCAGCACATCAACTATTCATTATGTTATACTATTATTATGTCCTCATGCCTGTAAACATTATGTTATTGTCCAGTGACGTCTTACAACAGTTGATATAGGTGACCAACATTCCTAAATCTCCAACTTCCTCTTCAGGCGATCAAATAGTAAAAATGTTGACAATACTCATCAGAATAGAATTGATGATGACTGTACGAAGTCAGAGGTTCAGCCACAGTCGGTGCAGCATCGTGATCACAACATCTCCGTAACCTTGTTATGTGGGTCAGCCGGAATGTTTATGGATGTTGCCGATCAGCCATCAAGCACTTGTGGAGCATTGCAATATGTCCCTCTGTGTGGCTTTTTTGTGGAGTTGGCTCAATGGGAAGCAATCGACTTGCTCAAAATCATCCATCAGACGTTTCCAACGCCGCGCTCGGCCGCCACGCGGGGGGAAGATTAAGGGATGACCTTCACACTGCATCAAAGTGTAGATGAGTCCTGCACTGATCATCTGATTGCCTCGTGTCTTCTCTGCGTTCACTTCAGATGATTGTACACTTAGAGAAATGTTCACTCTGTGAGGGCCAGTAGGGGGGCACGGAGAAGGAAAAAAAAAAAAAAACAGCTCCACAATCAGTGCTGGGAGTTGAGAAGCAGAGATGTTATTCACAAACTGAAGCCTTTTTTTTTATTTTTTTTTTTTTTTTATTTGATTGGCATAACTACGCTTTAACTATAGATGATTTTTCTTTGATTTATCCAAGACTGTTCCGTTTTCACACCGCCACGATGTGTTTTAAAGTTGTCAAATCACAGTAGGAGACGGCTGATATTTTTTTCACTCTTCACACTCTGTTTTGGGAGTAAATAGTTTGAGTGAATGTGTTACTTTTACTCCCCGCTGTCTGATTCTGTCTAAAAGGCAATCAGTTTTTTTTTTTTTTTTGACTCAGTTGCTTCTTTCACAATTTTCAAGTTGTTTATTTGCTTTTCATGTGGTGCACCCCTCCTTTAGATGATTTATAGTCAGTGGGAGGAATCTCCGTTTCCTCCGGGTGACTCCCATCCCCTCCTCTGTTGAATTACTTTTATTGTATTACTCCACCTCCCTCTCATAGTAATTAACTTCACCGGTAGACCAGACCAAACACATCATATAAATGTGCTTTGAAATCCAAGAAAGATTAAGGCCAAATCACACACACACTGAGAAGAAAAGATGTGACACGTGTAATCTGATTTTAAGTGGTACAGTCTGATTTTACTTTCTTATGAATTTCTCATTTAAAGAGATTGTTGTTTGGAGTCTATAACACCCAATAATGTAATAACAACCAGGAATGTAATAACTGCCAATAGTGTAATAATTCTGGCAGTTTTGAACGTATGCCAATAATGTAATAGTTTGCAGATACTAAAATGTAGTAAAATAGTAATTTTTTAAAGAAGTAAATTACTTTTAAAGTAGTAAAAGAGATTGTTTTACAACCACAATTGAGATTTTTCATAATATATACCCTCAATGAATGAACAGGGCAACCATCCCATCCCAAAGATTTTTTTTATTGTCACTTTAATCATGTGATAACTAATTGATTATTATGATAATGAATCAAATATACTCCTTACATTTTTGGAATGCTATAATATTATGGGCTTTATTACATTAACAAAGTCAATAATTATGATACCAATGGCAGTATTACCTTATAGGCCATTATTACATCATTGGTTGTTACATGGACCATAAATTAAAAGAGAATTTATGAATGTGTGCCATTCACAGCCAAGTAAATACATATTTATATACACTTCCCACTTTTTATGCCCTTTAAATGTAGTTATTTAAAATTATAGCCTAATAAAAGATTGCAAATTTAACTTCTTCAATATCATTATCTTCACATTACATGTGAGTCTAAAAATATGTATTTTAATTGAAAAAATATTAGTTTTAGCCATGACTTAATTTTCAAGATGCAAAAGTGGAAAAAAAAGAAGTCAGCTAAAGTATTAGGCCTCCTTCTCATTACTCATCATCAATCTGATGAATGAGAGTCTTGAAAATGTGTTTTTTACTTGCAAGTTGAAGCCATAATAAACAAAATATTAGCATCAAAAAGACTAGAAAAGTACATGATGTAATGGAAATATATCTCATTCTATTTAAGATACTGAAAAGAAACACTTTTTTTATCATTGAGGATGAAATACTGAGAGTCTAAGCATTGCTGCATGCACACAGTATAAAAGAATGAAAACTTGAGGCATATCATTGAAGCCACTAAACAGGTTAATTTCCTCAAGTACATCATTACTGTAGCACTGACACTGTATACATGCCCACACAGGAGTTACTTAACATCCACGAGGAGGTCGCACCAAGTATTGATTGTCGTGATGCCACTCTTTGTTACTTATTAACCTTCAATAATTTTCCCGACAGTTTGATGAAAAGCGTTTGCCTCCAGTAGATGTTTATCCGCCAAGCATCTGTCTTCTCCAAGGGCTGTTGGTTTAAATTTCATAATTGGTAGGAAACTGCAAACTGCCTAATCAGGCCGCATTACCAATCAGAGATCTAATCAGCGGCAGCGCCCGAACACTATTTGTAACTGTAAGGAAATCCAATTATCAAAACGGGAAGACGTCAAGCTCACAGTGAAATGCAAGATGTCGAGTCTGCGTGATGGAATTGCTTCATTTCGACCAAACAGCAGCTCACAGTCTTAAATATGTTTTTTTAGGGTGTTTGGTTTACTTGCAGTGCCTTGGACTTTAGAGACCTATCCTTTGTGTTTTGTATTTTCCTCCAGAGACCAATTAATGTGATTGGTGGCCAGTCTTTTTCACTAATAGAGAGAGTGTTAGAGTATCAATTGTGTTTATCGTACACGTGTGTGCGTCTTTGTGTGTCACACAATTCAGTGCGGGAACTGCCTCTGAGTATTTGTCTGACATTTCAATGATGGTTTAGCGAATGGATCATTTTTATGATCATTGAGACGATATATTTTATCTTCTATTATTTTCCAACATTTTTATTCTGAGCCTCCCTCAGATATCCTCTCAGAGAAGCTGCGGATTCCGTTTTTCATCCCTGATTAAGCAAATCGTTATAGTGAAACTAAATGCTGGAGGACACGCCCACTCTCTCCAACCTATAAAGGCAATCTTTCAAACTAAACGCCAGGGGGAGTTTCCCAGGTGTATTCTGAAGTCTAAAACGTGTTCTCTACCCCAACATGGTGCCAGGACTTTAGTTCCATTACAACTTTCTTCTATGAAACAGTATTTAGGACCCTTTAACAAGGCAACGTTGTTGTTGTTTCTTGCTGTTTACTTCCGTCATTGCTTCAGTCAATGGCTCCAAGCCCAGTTGTCGTGTAAAAAAACAACAACACAACAACAGTTTATCATTTTAATATAAACACGTTGTGGCATAAGTGCAGCCTTAACCTCAAGACATGCAGATGCATCTGATGAATGAAAAGAGCATCATCACATCACATTGTTCTTCCACACCTGAGGATCCACTCAAACCCAGCCACATATTTCACAAAGAGACTTTGTTTATCCTTGAGTTTGGTTCGATTGAGTAGGCGAGAGCAGGCTTTTTCAAACTCAAGTGTGCACCGGAAAAGAAAAAAGCGACAAGACATTTTTTTTTTTTCTAAAACACAAAATATGAAAAGCTAAACACAGGGTGATGTCCTTTTAGCTGTAGCTGGCATATATGCAAAGACTTCAAATGACAGGCTTCGCTGTCATATTCCATCATCTCCAACAGCATCACAGCACGCTAGTCTTTTTTTTTTTTTTTTTTTTTTTTTTTTTTGCCTCCTCCCAGAATTTCTTCTGTGCTGCCCATATAAGACTAAACACACCTATTCATTCATTCTCCCTGTGCTTTAGTTCTAAAAAGGTTCACGTCGGTATTTGCACATAATATAATGGAAGCTGAAAATACTTTCTACAAAAAATAACTATCTTTGCATGACTTGGTTGAGAGTAAAAAAAATATATTTATTGATGTAGAGGGCCGTAAAGTATGTCTCAGGACAGTCTGGGGGACATCAGATAACATGGATGGGGTCAGGTAGGATGCATTTACCAAGCAAGATTTATTTATTTATTTATTGTGCCATGATAACGTTTTAATTGAAACTTTAAAGACATTCTTTGCTGTGGGGTAGAGTACATGTGACAAATATTTCTATTATTTTGCAAATTCATAGTATAATGACACCCCTGTGTTAAACTGTAATTTTATTGACATCATAATGGAATTAAACAAGAGTTGATGAATGATAAATGCAAGTGCAACAGTTTCAGACTACCAATAGAGACTTACCAGATATTTGAGTTAAAAGCATCTAACTGGCATGAGAAGAGTTATCATACACTTGTGTAACTTAAATATATTATCTCATATTCTGAAAACTATCTGGAAGACGACCAATAACTACTACTTGGCGTGCAACAAAGCAGGATCAGGGCTGGTTTGGCTTATCCTCTTGCACTTGGGTAATCTCGGGGGTAATTATTTATCGAACACACTGTGGTTCGTGCAAAAGGCAAAAGAGAGCTGTAAACAAATACAAATGCATTATTCAGATATGCAAGGATGCATTCTGAACATGTGACACCGACAGAACAGAAACGCTATCATCATTTTGTGCTGCAGGGTTAGGACACAAAAACAAAGCTAATATTGCTTGAAAGCGGCCTTGGTAATTAATCATTAAACACATCCCGTTCATGACCTGTGCCTTTCAATTTTCCCTCCATTAAGCCCAAACATATAGTGCATGTAAATATGTAAAAATATGTGAGTCTCTTCTGAAAGTGAGGACAAAGGAGTGGTGCAGTATAGTTATTTTTTGTGTGGGTGCATGGTGTGTTTATGTACAGTGTCTGGGTGTGCTGTGCACAATGCACAGAGGAAATATACGGCATGCCTCAAAGAGATACACCAGCCCCGCATATATAAGCCAGAGCTATGTTTACATGCGCTGTGTCTACAAATCCTACTTTGGTGGGAGTTTTAATGCCAGAAAGTTTCTATCCCCCTGCTCATTCTCCGCAATAAAGAAAGAAAGAGGTGACCCCCAAACACCGTAAAGCACAAACACTTACAGATGCATAATCCAAAAAGCATTAACGGAAGGTGATCAGGGACGTCCACTGGAATAGAAAAACCCTGTTTCTGAAGCGAGCTTTGACAGGGCCGTTATGCAGACTTTAATGGGCCCTCATATACAGGATGTTCATCAAGTGGAGCAGGTGCCTGCAGACCCACTGCCGTGGCGCTTTGCATCCCAGCATCTAATTGCTTTGCAGAGACGACGGCAAGCAGGAGACAGAGCAATGTTCAATGTCGCCTCACTCTGCCATTTTGTGGTTCAAGTTTACTGAAAGGCTTTTCGGTCTATCATAAGGAAAACAGCAGGTGGCTGAGGGAAACTAAACACGTTATTTCTGGCATTCTCTGGTAGATTAATTTTTGTACATTACTAAATTAATCATGACTGATTTGCACCCTGGAGTGAATTCCTACATCTCCAGATTGATCCCCACAATCTGTCTCTGCTACAGTAACTTGATCCATTTTGCTGTCTGACGCTCTCCTCACTTTCCAGAGCTGATTGCTTTTTCTGGGAAAATGTAAAAAAAAAAAAAAAAAGGGAAAAAATCACCATAAATGACAGTCATCTTTTCTTCCAAAGTGTAATCAGCTCGTAATATAATAGGAGGTAGAAGAAATGAAAGTACCAAGAGATAATGCTCACACCTGCCATGTTTTTCTTCCTTGAAACGCGCTTTGAATCCAAAAGGGCCACCGCTGCCACTTTCAATAAACTCCCCTGCGTAAACTGAAATACGTTTCTTCCTCAGATGAGACTAGGCTGCAGCTCCATTCAGTGCAACGTGCAATTTAATGACTCACGAGGTGCAGATTCAAGGTGAAGTTTGCTAATGGTTTTTTTTTTTTTTCTGTCTGCGTACCTCGCGATATCATCTCGGCAAACGTGCGTTTTGGACACAGGCTAAACAAAATGTTCCCAAGGGCAGCGGCGTTTGAGCCGGAGCCGTTTATTTTCACCCTTATCTGCTCGTTACAGTCTTCGTTAGGCATCGGAAAAGCGCAGCTCCATCGCCTTGCTTCGCTGAATGCTAAGCTACTGTCAATAAGGTTTTTCTTTTAACGTCTGCTGTCCCGAGGCATTGCTGTGACGATGTCATTGAGGGTCCTGTCCTTCACCACGGAGAACTCTTCACAAGTCTAGCCACTGAGCAAGCTCAATGTGAAATGTTATGAAACAAATATTGAAAGCACTGTTGCAATGCACGCATTTCCACAAATCTTCAAATCTATTATATTTAAGCGGCTGATAGAAAAGTTCCTCACTCACAGTTAACATTTTGTGTGTGTGTGTGTGTGTGTGTGTGTGT
>OMNM01027902.1:4177-17093 GCA_900302745.1 Parablennius parvicornis | reverse complement strand
CCCCCCCCCCACCAACATTGTGCTTTTAATCTCTCAGTGGCAGTCTAATTAATGCCTGTAGCCTTCACTTCACACCCTCAGACATTTCATTTCCTCCGGAGGCCTCTGCAGTCCGTGCCCGCCTCCATTAGAGCCGTGTTTCATCACGGGCATTTTTCATACATTTATATTCAGACATCCCTATAAATCCTATGAATCTGTTTTCATCCTGAAAGCCGTCGCTTATGATGGGATGGCAAATACCACCGAGATATCAGAGTTTGAAATTTGTTTGAATGATTTCAAATGCTTTCATCATTTGACATTAAGTGCATCGTCGATATGATGCTAAGTATGTATTGTATTGACTATTGTGCCAGATGTAGAGTTTTCTGCATTTCCATTCATTTTAATGGACCTTTCCTCCCATGCAGTGATTCATGGTTTGGGGATTAGTCCATCAGGTAAAGTTAAGCTTAAAATCCTGAGAAAGTTCTAATTTTGTGCGTTGGGGTTTAAAGTTAAAAGCTGTTTAGCGGCACTGCAACAATTTAAACTAGTATTTGTTATACTTGACAACTCCATTAACTGTTTATTGTAAAAACAATATTTACTAGCCTCTTTATCTCTGTTTTTTGAAACCTAACCATATTTAATGAAAACAAATAGAGTACTACCATATAGGAAAAACATAGTTATGGTTTCCTAGTAATTCTTATGATGGTATAATGTCCTCAGAGTGTTTGGCCTTCTTGCTTGAGTCATACATCTTCTATCCCTTTTCCGATGATTGATGCATTTAACAGAGAAATCTGAGCAGCTATGCACATCTGCACTGCAGAAAACTACAATGGACACATAATATCTATTTCTGTGTATATATATATATATTCAGACATACATCCAATGAGTGTAGTCACTAGACTCTTGTGAGTCATATTTGGTTTACTTTTTGTAAATCACACATAGTATTCATTAATGTATTGTCCATCCTTATGGGAATTCAATTCTTTTCACTTGGAATGTTAAGATTATGTGTGATTTTGGTTAGTTTTACACCACTTTGCAAGATATTTAACAGCATTATTGGGATTTAATGGTGCTTTTATAGTCACAGAAAGGTCACAGAAGAGTTACATGCAACACACACACAGTGCTGTTGCACTGGATCACATGTGGATTGTATGAGTGTATCAGACTAATGGTTGGTGAATAGATATTGTATTTCCAGGCAGCTATGACCTACACATATTATTAAAGAAATCACTTCTAAAGTCCAGAAAGAAAAACTAGACAAAGTAGCACAATGCCACCTACATTACATATACCCACGTTATTGCATTGGCATAATATGTTACCTTATGGAATGGGGCCAAGGGCCTTACTCGGGAATAAATGAACCAATCACTTTAATGTAATACCTGCAGGAATTCACTGTGGCAGTCCACAGTGTCCTTGGCCTTCGAAGGTTTCACATAATGATGTCTGGCTCATACTCGTGACCTCATTGCTTTTTCCACGCTCCCTAGGTCTGCACAAACCAGGCTTAGCTGGGCCAGAGAAAGTTGGTTTGGCAGCGGAATGGATTTTGGCAGCCGCTGTTGAGTGTTTGCCAACTGATAACTGAGATACAACTTTAATGATACCTTATGAAAACTGGGTCAGTGAAATACAGAAAAATAGAGACAATGCAAAGATAAAGTGAAAAATATGTTGCCAGGAAAACAACAACGTCGAAACATAATCATGAGGAAAATCGCATGTTTCTTTATGATGAATATGCAGCCTTCAGTGTGGAATATGCTGCTTAGCAGGAATGAATACTGGACCAGATCTGATTGTATTAAATCTCATAAAACCACAAGATTATAGAATACAAAAATGATCACCTGATGAAAGAATAAAGCTGCTATGTTACCACATGTCCAGCTCTTTATCACTTTACAATCTAATCTTCTGTTTGGCTCCTGTTAAATATTCAGTTCCTCTCCATCAGGGGGCAGTGTTGAGCTAGAAAGGGCTGCCCCTTCGTCCCTCCTCCTCCTGCCTGAGCTCCTGACCATTCCTGCATCTGGTTCATCTCTCTGCAAACACAGTGGTGTGATTACAACCAGACCTTAGCTCAGATAAACAATGTTTATAGCATCTCCTTTGCTAAGAGGCACATTACGTCGTGTGGATTCTCTGCGATATCCCGGCTCGAACCTTGTCTGGGTCACCTCAGGATGACCTCAGGATCAATGTCGCTATCCTTAATTTTCTTTCCTTGTGGTGTTGGGGCAATTGACATGTTGGGACATAATCATGATGGTGGTTATCACAACATCTATGTTTGTGTGTGTGTGTGTGTGTGTGTGTCTGTCTTCAGATTGCTTCTGGTGGGCGGTTGTGAATCAGGGGACGATGGCACCTCCAAGGCCTCTAGTTGTGGCATCACGGCCTGGAGGGCTCTCTCCGGCTCACCTCACTACAAGCAGGTCATCAGCTATGAGGACGATATCAGTACGGTGAGGAGTCCTCACAGGGTCACAGATTGATGCACAAATTATTCATGCAGCACCTAACATGCATTTTCCCTCCGTGTCCGGTAGAATCAGAAAAGGGGTTTCTTCAGGATTCCTGGGATTAGATTGTTTTCCAGACAAGGCGATGAGAAGGTAGGACCTGTCCCTTCTGTTTGATTTGTTGCAAATAACAAGTTTATTCTGCAGAAGCTGGCAAATATTACTTTCAATAAAAAAAACAAAAAAAAAAAACAAGAGTCTGCATTTGTGTGTTTCAGGATGGCGTGTTTCGCATGAGTCTGAGTCCCGACGGCACCCTGCTGGCTGTCATCCATTTCTCTGGTCGTCTCTCTCTGTGGGATATCCCCTCCCTGAAACAGAGGGCTGCGTGGAGCCAAGACCAACAGGTAAAGTGCGAGTGTGCATGCAGGTGTCCCTGCCCGAAAAAAAAAAAAGAATTCGAATCATTTAAAGTTTCCGCAGCACAAAGATGTGTGTTTGTGTCATTTCTGAAAACATCCATGACTTCGCTTAAGCACAGTAAATCTGTGCATACAATTGTGCGTCATTATGATATTGTGTACGTAAAATGCTTGACTGAGTGTATTATTGTAATCTCTTTTTGGCCTGGGTTGTGAGTGTGTGTGTGTGTCGTGACAAAAAACAAGTATGCTTGTGTAATGGGGGGAACTTGTTTTTTGCAGAATGCTTTGCTTGTGTGCGTATGTTCTGCTCTGTGGCTTGCAGAGCTTCTTCTGTGTGTTTGTATGTGCTGTAAGTGTAAACAGGGTTAGCAGATTAATTTTTCCCCCCCTTGCACTCCTTCTCTTCTTTTCCTCCTCCGTCCCTCGGTCTTCCCTGCAGCCAGGATTTGAGGAGATCAATCCGGAGTGGAAGACTTCGCTGGAGAGAAGGAAGAAAATAAAAGGTAGTTTGGCCCGAAGGGCCAGAGAGAGCTTACTTTGTTGCTGACACAGCAGAGCACACTGGATACATTTTAATGATCTTTGACATGTCCTATTCAGTGAATTATACAGTTATTTAGGCACATAACCATGAAGTGTTTGTCAAGCCTGGAACAGGATTTTTCCTCCTTCGGTGTCCATGCCTGTGGGTGTGTGCATTTCACTGCTGAGGAAAGTTGTCTATATGTGCCAGTGTGTATTCCTGTTTGTGCAGCTGTTAAATCTTTTTTTGACAGTTTTGGGCCAGTAGTGATGACAGCTGTGACAGCTGGTGTAAGCAATAATCTGTGTATACGTCTTCATCTCAAGCAATGATGAGTTATGTCACATGTCCACATCGGTAAATATGTCTTGGAGAAGGAAGCCAAGTCGGAATTAAAAAAAAAAAAAAAAATGAAAAAAATTGTGAAGACAAAAGGTGATCCTCACCTAAGTTCATAAATCAATGCTCCGGCAATGTTTTGACCACAAATCGGGGACCGATCTGCTCTGCCCTGTTCGGTTCAGCCTCCCCTGGTGTGCGATCACATCTTTTAACAGACTGCGTTTATGCCCCTCAGATAAGGAGCAGTACTACCCGCTGGTGGACGTGAGCTGGTGGAGTGACAACGTGTTGATTCTCGCTCGCTGCTCCGGCTCCGTCACCGTCTCGTCCGTCAGGACGTTGCGCAACCTTCTGGGGAAATCCTGCGAGTGGTTTGAGCCCTCACCTCGAGTTACCGCTGCGCATGACGGGGGCTTCCTCAGCCTGGAGGTAAATGTCAAGATAGTGGCGCTTTGGGGAACAGAGCGAATGGTGTTTGTTGAATGCAAGAAGCCTTCAGCGCAGGTCATAGATTAGAGATTTTAGCCTTCGGGGCTTGAAAAGGCTTATTTTAGGAATCGAGGGGTGTTATTTTTCATCCTTTTTCTTCTATTTTCTTTCTTTGTAACTTCGTGTTCTATCCAGATGGTGCAGGCCTTGAGTCTGTTCAAGCGTACAGTGTAGGAAAACAGAAGAGACAGAACAGGTCACAAGTCCACGTGGGAGAGAATAGAAATATTCTTGTTGTTGCAAAAACACAGTGTGTGCATGTGGAGAGTTAGGCTGTTTAAGGTTAGAAGTTTTTTTTTTTTTTTTTTTTTTTAATCTGCATATTTCTAGTAATTTTTTGAGTGTTTTTAGGACAGACAAATGTTTTATTACTCGCTCTGCAGTCACACTGTAAAATAGTACAACAAATTCTTTGAGCAAAAAAGAAGGGGAGCAATTATCA
This sequence comes from Parablennius parvicornis, assembly GCA_900302745.1. Lineage (NCBI taxonomy): Eukaryota > Metazoa > Chordata > Actinopteri > Blenniiformes > Blenniidae > Parablennius > Parablennius parvicornis. The sequence goes on along the minus strand of OMNM01027902.1, from coordinate 12,389 downwards.
AGTAGGTAATTTCTGAAGAAAACCTCTAGTTTTCACTGTTCATTGTTCTTTGCACATGGCCCACTGTCAAAGTCACATTTCTAGAACTCAAATTCTCACACGGATTAAAACCGTGTCCCTTCTGTACTGCTAGATGATGCAGTAACCCCAAAGAATAGTTTTTCCTGATTAAAAATCAACCCTGAATCCCGTATCATGTGATCATTACAGGTCTTTTCACTTTTGTGAAAACTGTGTGTTGGTGTTTTCACTTATGTGAAAACACCAACTGTGAAAAGCTACACTGTGACACAAACTTCACAGTTTGTGTCACAGTGTAAAGGCATCTGTATTGGTGTGTATATAATGGTGAAAACAGGCAATGATGAAATATGTTTTCCTGTGTTTTGATCCCCACACAAAGACACTGATATCTCATCACCCCGATCTTTTATTTCAGTCCTGTGATTTTTTTTTTTCTTTTTTTTTTTAATCTGATTGCATAGAGAGTGAGAAAAAGAGAAAGATTTCTGTAGCTGCCAACACTTGGGGAAAGGTTTCATCATCAGCCTGCCTCAGTGTGGAGTGGGGGATGGGTGTCTGCAGTTGTTTCTACAGCAGTGTGTGAATTGATAATGCTTTGTACACGGGCCTTTAAAGGAGGATGGGGCTTTTATTGTGCATATGTCTCCACAGATGTGCAGTAATGTGACTTTATGAGCACTAATCATCATAAATGCAAAACTGCTGTACAGGTGCTAAATGCTTCAGGGGCCAACGTAATTTTCTACTCAGCAAAAAATTCAGGGGGGCATCTCTGTACGATGTGAGCTCTTGCCACAGCATAGTGGATTACAATTAAGTAAATAATTTCACCCCAGCTTAGGCAATCACAGAACTGGTGAAGAGGGCGAGACAGGTGAAAGAAAGTACTTTGGACAGCTTGGATTTAAACCGTCTATTGAGCTGCTTGACCTTGCTGCTGTTTTGTGTTCAGACAGCCTGCTGAGCTGGCATGAGGGCGTTAAATTAAGTGTGCTTACCAACTTAAGCACAGCTAGACGTAAACGGCGCTGCTCTGCGTTCCCTGGCTCATTTTTCATTCGTTATTTAATGCTGTCATGGACATGTCCTTATGCTGCACCCGAAAGTCATTCTAGGCTTCTTTGTATCTGTTGCTATCTATATATTGGGATTAGTGCCAACAAGACAGATGCATTTTATTTTAAGGAGACAACTGTGCCTTTACGATCACTTTTGAACCATATGTTTGCAGTTAAGTTCATGCAATATATTAACACTCTTGTTGTTGCTTCCCCCATAATGGTCTTTGTATTAACTCCTTGCTTATCAGTGCGAAGTGAAGCTGGCCCAGAAACGTGTTCGTTTCGAGAGCAGCCTCAGCGGCGGATCCAGTGACGATGAAGACGGTGACGACGGAGGAGAGTCCGATTCAGATGAAGAGTCCTCGGCCAAAGCGCGATACTTTGGCTACATCAAGCAGGGCCTGTATTACGTGACCGAGATGGAACGGTTCGCTCCTCCACGCAAGCGTCCCCGCACCGTAGTCAAGAACTACCGCCTGGTCAGCCTGAGGTCGACCACACCAGAAGAACTGTACCAGAGGAAGGTGAGGAGGCATCAGCAGCTTCAAGTAGGCTGCATGTCTGATGTTCCTGCGAAACTGTTGATGATTTACCCAAATGGTTTGAAGCATTACACATGTGCATGTTACTTGCAAGATTCATAGATAGCGACTCCTGCAGTACCTCACAGCAAGCATACATTGAAGATGGTTCAACGTGATTAACGGGATTCAGATACCTTGTCTGATTTTATATGATCAGATATTACCATTGAAATAATTCTTGCAGTCATATTGCTGGAGAGTCTTTTGGCTAATTACTTACAAAACTGTAAGATATATTGAACGTACTAGGACATGGTTGCAGATGAACCTGAAAAGCTCAGGCAGTTCTGTTCTTTTCATCCTTGGGTCCAATGTTAACAATCACACAGTCCCACACACGTGGAGATTGGTCCAAAATTTCTGCATTTGTACTTCTTTATAACAGGAATAGACAAAAAGACAAAAATCAACAGTCAATATCAAAGCAATATGGTCAATATGGCTCTTCTACACCCGGTTTGGACTGTGGAAGTAATGCCTGTAAAATAGCTTCACACTCCCAGGGAAGACATGCAACCCTATGTTCACTGTGTGAATGGGCGAATTACATTTTCATTATATGTGTGGAACATTTATAGCTGGACTTTATTTGACTTTGTTCATCACTTCGGGGGAACAACATGCACATACATTAAGTTGACAAGCAGTATACCTGTGAGATAGCCTGAGGGTGTTGTCCATGGTATTTTGGTACTTTGGGATTGGTTCACCAAGAAGAGCAATCATCTCCTTTTAACAGGGGGTTCCCACAGCATCACTTTTTTCAACTTGTTCTGGTGACCAGGCTTGTTTCAGGCCAGTTGGGCCTCTTGCTGCCACTGGAATTCGACCATGACTCGCTTTCAAGACTTAATCTGGTGCCACTAAGAAGCTCAATGTCAGTTTTGCGTGAAACTCAAACCATCATGTTCTCGAACATTGACATAAGCACTATGAGATAAGGACCAAACTTCACATTTCTGATTGCACTTCTAATTGCTAGAAAGTGGCTAGTTTTCAGACTACGGTATGACGACTCTGGAGGAAATAAGACACTCACATTTTTGTTCCCGTTTAATTATTTAACCACACATAACAAAGCTTGTGCTGCTGAAAACTATTGTTGACGCTCACGCTGGAGTGCCTTCATGTTTGGATCTGAATGCCTTATCAGCTCAGCCTTCTAAACAACAATGCTGATGTGCATTTCTTCTCCCTCACATAAGGGTGTAAATTCATTTTGACAAAGAAATTGATATTTGATGTTTAATAATTCAAGGACAGTCCATTTCTAATTATACAACCCCCGATGAAAGGCCTTTATCACATTAGAACTGAAACACGAGTCACATGCGCCTCACTATAATGTAGCTTAATCATTTTTAAGAGCAGTTTTGAATTGTCTTCGGTGCTGGATATCACATTTACGGCGAAACTCTTTATTTCCTTTTGCCACTTAATTTAGCAGCGGCTGAAGGCCATCGTATGAATGGATGCCTTTTGCTCATTGATTGAATTGTAACAGGCTGATCTGCAAAATTGGTTTCTGACTAAATAAATCTTGTGTCAGCTCAGTGAAGTGCTTTTGTTTTTTTGGATTGGCTCCAAAGTATTGTCGAGAAGAAATGAAAAGTAAGCAAGATGTTCAGTCTACTACCAGGCTATTTTTCAGTCTCAGGGGATTGTATGAAATGCTAATTGCTGCATTAGGAATATGACTGTTGGTGCCACTCACTACAAATTGGAGCAAAGACAACAACATCCTCTATCATAAAGCACAGTGAGGGTGGTATCAACTCTCAATGGTCCCAAGTTTGCGCATGTTTAATCAGTCATTTTTATGACCCATCATCTAGTGCCTTCTTCATCATTGTCATCATCATTAGATGCCATTAGTCATCACCATCAAGGCGAACAGTGGAGAGTTACAAAGTCATATATCATTATTATCTCTTTGTAACACTTGCTACCAGCGGCACTTCCCCAGCTGCCGCTGCTATTCTCTTGAAATTGCTTCGTTGCTGCTTTTTTTTTTTTTTTTTTTGCAGTCCACATGTACCGCATGTAGGTGTGTTACTGAACAGCTGAAGGGCGACTGCATTGCGTATGAATAAGTTCATGCGCGAACGCCTGAGTTTGTGTATTGTTTTTGCACCTACTGCTTCCATAACACTCGCAGACTCCTGATTGTCCTGATCTCTCTTCTCAGTCCAGACTTGTGGTCAAGTCGACTGTGAATAGACCCGGGAAAGGGATTCCAGGTTATTTCCTCAAGTCAGCCGTTTCATGTGTTTCACAGTTTGATGTTGCGTTTCGTGGCATAACCCTGCCTGCATGCGTAGCTAACAGTTTTATTAGCTGAATCCGGAGAGAAAAGGAAGAATTTTTTTGATGTCCTCCTACGTGAGGTTTAACTGTGTGGGGTTCTTATTGCCCTCCAGGAACCACAGTCTGGCTAATGTGTTGCTTTGTACTCCTACACACAGAAAGAGATGGATACTCAGTGTGTCTGTCAGCCACTGTGCTTACACACACGTGCTTTCATACACACTGAGTGGGCCTGCATAAACTGTAGTGTCATTTTATTTGTGGGATTAAATCATTTTGCAAGGAATCGACGTGACAAATACTTCTTTTGCCATTATACTGTTGTCGACATGTAAGCCTGGCCGATTCAGCATTAATAATAAAAATAAGCAGCAACAAAGATAACCTACTGCTACCACTTCTACTAAACAACAGTGTATGCTTACAAGACTGGTATGTCTCACTCATTCACAAATCTTTACTGCATTCATACGGATGTCTTTGTAATCGACTATACAGAGAGCACATTTGAATAAAAGCTCCTCTTTTACCATATTCTAGTATTTTCCTTGGTTAGCTCCGAGCTCTTTTTCATCTGCCTTTTTTCCACCGTCACCGTTCAAGGTAGTATGTATGCGCTTATGTTAGTTACCATTGTTTTGAAAACAGGATGTTTAATGTGTTGTAAGATCCTTTTAAGTACAGATTTTAATATCATTTATTACAATCTACTATGCTCACGGTACACTTTCACCACAACTCTTTTCTTTTAGTGCTGATGTATTGAGTTGTACATTTATTGTTTTACTCAATCAATTGTGAAGCGCTTTGTCTAATAGTAACTATATTGCAATATTTGATTGAGTGAGCGATGCCAGATACAGAATAAGAATTAATGGCTGTGCCAGTGAGTCTGCTAAGCAGTGCTATTTTTATTAAAGGCTAACATTATTGGGCGAATATGCTCACACTGAGAACGCTGACATGCTGTAATTATTAGGCTTTTCTATAATTTCTCTGTCATGTTAACATAAGTAAAGTTACAGACACAAAGTTTAACTGCACACATGAGTAACCTCTTTGACGTAATAGCTCAGGTTTCACAAAGTTTGTCACAGGTTTGTTCATTTGTAAATCTCCTCTGGACAACAGTAGCTATCAAATGGATCAAGCTGATGTCAAATAGACTCGTTTTAATTAAGACTTGTTGACGACTGTAAATAAAGAAAATTACAAAGAAAAAGTCAGAATTCACCTCAATACTTTATACACACATTTTAGAGACTTTGAAAAACCTGTCCGCTATTTATTTGGCCGTCTTTTCCGAAAATTGGCTGGACGACTCACTACCTAAATCTATGCTTCGGGGCCGCCGTACTCTAGTACATACAGAACATTAAAAAAATCAAACCCATCCTGGGGTTGCTTAGGTATCATGTTAATCACTCTTACTTTATATTTAGTTTTTGGTGCCATACCAAACCAACCTTTGCTTTGTTCATAATAAGTCGTTAAATTCTCAAATTCTTCATGTCGACCCAATTTCCACCTTTAGGGTTATTTTTGTACCTAATTTGATTTTGATTCTTGAAAAATATCCAGATATTTATTCCTCCTCGTCTATTGTTCTTGCACACGCAGACGTAGCACAGCTTGTGTCACACTGTAAATTTCTACACAGATTGAAAGTTTCATTTTTAGCTGTTTGAGTCTTTAGTGTGCATGCTCAAGATTACTGAAGTACTGTCGCTCCTGCATGGCCTTGTTTTTTTTGTCCTTCAGTGGAATGAAAAACAGCACTTTTGAATTTCTTAGACAAATGTTTTGTTCATATTTTAAAAAATCCATCCACCTCTTATACCGCTGCTCCAACTCTGAGTCGTAAGGGGCTTTAAGTTGTTGGCTACTGATTATGGAGAGTTCATCAGTCCATCATAAAGACAGAGATCCACTCATACTCTCATTCACACCCCAGAGTCACCACTTAACCTCAACTGTTGCTGTTCTGTTGTGGGAGGGAGCCACAAAACAAAGGAAGAACATGTGAACTCCACACAGGAAGGCCGAGGCACATTTCTCTTGCAAATCCAGAGAACTATGCACAAGAGCATGTTCAGTTATTTGAATTAACTGTCTGATATAAGAGTAACTCCAGCTGTGTACAATGACTGGGTGTAAATAAACATAAAACTATCACCACATATCAGTTAACAGTGCTATTCTTTACCCACCTTTCACATCAGGAATCTGAAAGTTCTACTTAATTATCACTGTTGTCTGGTTAATTCCACTTTGCTTGTTTTGTTCCCCTCAGAGATCTTTGTATGACTCATATTAAAATTATTGCTTCTATGCACTTATGATCTTTTGTATTTTTTTTTCTTTTGTATCGTGTGTTCCACAGTGTTCAGAAAGGGGGAAAAAAACATTTTGGTCCGCAAAGTCCTCATGCTGCCCTTTTTGTGTTTGTTTATCTCGTAGATTGACAATGAAGAATATGGTGAAGCTCTGTCTCTTGCCCATGCATATAATCTGGACTCTGACCTTGTCTACCAGAGACAGTGGAGGAAGAGTACTGTCAGCATCGCCTCCATACAAGATTATCTGGTAAGAGGCGAACGAAATGAGAGAGATGGACGCCAGGAAATGAGGAGGAGAGATTGTTAAGATGAAGAATTGTATCAGGGTTTTGGTGTTTATCACATATCAGACGCCTGCTAAGAAATATATATATATGAGTGTGGGTGTGTGTAGAGGGGGTGGGGTGCACGCTGAAGTGCAGCACAACCCCCTTACTCTATTTCACGCATCATTTTTACCAATTTGTAGCAAATTTTCACAGCCTCCCCTCCTAATTCTGTATCTCGTTTTATCCCATCATTTCTTCTGAGCCTCCTTCTCTCCTTCTGTTCCCCGCCTCTCGCGCAGAGCAAGATCCGCAAGCGCTCGTGGGTGCTGCACGAGTGTGTGGAGCGTGTCCCCGAGAATGTCGATGCAGCTAAAGAGCTGCTGCAGTACGGCCTGAAGGGAACTGACCTTGAGGCCCTGCTTGCGATAGGACACAGGGAGGATGGGGGCAGGTAGGGCATCCGTAAACATAAACATAACAAGAATACAAGAACCTGTGAGACATAAGGCACCTCTCAACTGCAGTTCATTTATTCATGTTTCTCTTCCCATTACGTGTCGTTACAACGCCACGTCCCAGATTCATCATGCCAGGTGACGTCGACCTCGACGACATTCCATACGAAGACCTGTCGGATGACGAAGAGCTGGAGATGAAGAAAGAGAGGGAGAGTAAGAAGAGACAAGAGCTGCTGGACAAAATTGACTTCAGCAGGTACACAGTCTTTCGGTTCTACAGCCACGTTGTGTAAAAGACCTGTTTGTGAGATTTATTTCCTTCTTGCAGTGAGGTTGTCAGTTGCACCCAACTCAAGCCTTCACCCTGTCACCCTGAGCATGTGGTTACCAAAACTGTCACAGAAAACACAAGTGTCCCCTCTGTATAGTCAGTGTTTGGCCTCGGTGATTTGTTGTATGATTGTTGTCATTGAGTCACCGGCCGGCCATTCACATTTAAGTAATTATACACCAATCAAAACATTGTTATGACTATTATGTGGATGTACAACTAGATCACTGCAAAACTTTACCGCTGGTACTTTTATTGATGAGCACATGAATCAAGGCTATTGCATACTATTCTGACTGTACACAACGCAGGAGAGCAATTACTTTAACAAAAGGAAATGCCTTTAGCAGACCCAGTCAGAACAATGGTGAAGCGTACTCGCGTTTCCAGAGCAGCTTATCGATTGATAACCATCAGCCTGAGTTACAATCCTGTTCTCCTGAAATCTACCTGAAGAGCTACAGGAAGGATAAACAAAGAAACACACGCTTTATAAACTTAAGTGAGCTCTTACAGGAATAACCTATTTTCAGACTATACACATGAAGCAATAACTATATTCTCCATTAACATACAAACTCATCAGACACATGCCAACATTTAAATATATACCGTCCCTATGTGAACCGTCATCAGATGCTAATACATAATTGGCTATTATTTAAATAATGATACATATAAATCATAGTATTGTCAAATAAACTGAATATATACAAAAATAAATACTGTACCTTGTTCCATTTCCAGCTCGGTGCTTATTCCTTTGTATACCTTAAGTTTTCATACAACAGTGTTATCCTTCTTCTTTTCCTCGGTTCTATAAAGTACATAAAATAAAT
>OMNM01027877.1:1092-14416 GCA_900302745.1 Parablennius parvicornis | reverse complement strand
CTGCTCTCAGACAGACAGACAGACAGAGAGAGAGAGAGAGAGAGAGAGAGAGAGAGAGAGGAGGGGGGGCCTAGCAACAGCACAGGAGTGCGTACCCATTGGATAGTTTGATCTTGGTGAGTGGCACGGCTGTTTTTAGCTCAGGGAAACAGCCTGGCTCTGTACTGGCTGCATTGACAGGAAAAATAGGTGAGTTGCTTTGTTCCAAAGGCATCAAACAAGTATTAAAGCTGACTGTTTGAAGCCGGGGGGGTGTCACCTTGTTAGTCTGAAGCTGGTGACAGTTGAAAGTCACAACAGTTTGTTTCCAGGGGTTGTGAGAGGGCTGCAGTCTGGTCAGCGTGTCACCAAACACCTCCTTAAAAACGACGTTTCAGCCACTGCTTTTGAGCGAGACAAAAAAAACAAAAACAAAGAAGCAACATGCGCTGTTCCCAGCGGAGCTACTCCACAGCATCACTCCTTCCTCCTGCTCCCTGCTCACCCCTCCCTCTTTTGTTAATTTTATGGATTTATCTGCTAATGGCTTCCCTCCTCACCATTCCCTCCCATATGTGGCATCTCCTGGCCGGTCCAAGCCGACCGCTGTTGTCCCTCCATTAGCTGTCTGTTCGGTCTGAACCTGCTGCAGGAGAGGGAGGAGGAGGGGAGCTCGCTGCTTGGCTCTTTTTACCTTGTTAACTGGATTGCTGCTGTCACCTCAGATGATTGGTGAGGACGTCACATCTGCCCACCATCCTACTTTTCAGCATTGGCGAGATTCATCAGCAATGTCACCTTTCAATGACATCAGTGTAGGCCTGCCACTAACCAGATTTAAATTATACGTTAGTCCTCGGAATTCTTTGTGGATTATTCAAATCTTTTTGGGGTCTATGGCAGCAAAAACTATTAACGTCTCCCACCGGAGTCATTAGTATTCTAGCATTTGCATTAAGAACTAAACACGTTAGACACTTGAGGTTATTGCCATTTGTTTTGCAAATATTGTGTGTAGAGCTTAGCACTCTGGATTCATGGTGAGAATGTCCTTGGTTTGAGTCTAGGTTTGGCTTGGGGCCTTTCTGTCTGGTTCTTGTCTGATAGATTCTGTGTGTTTGCTCTGTGACGGGCAGGTGACCTATCCAGGGTTTGCCTTCTCCAAAAGTCAGCTGAGATTAGCACTCTCACAACTCAGAATTGGATAAAACAGAACAAAATTTCAGGATGGAATCTTTAAGTGAAGCTTAAAAATATTTTTTAATTTGTTTGAATGATTTTTGCGGTGGACGTGTGAGTGTATCTGAGTGTATGATGCTGCTCTGCTGCCCACAGAAACTGCATTGAATTACTGCTGAATGTTCCTATAATTTTCCCATTTGAGCAAAATCCATCTGTCTTTTATCTTTATTTCATCCATACTGGGTTCATAGTGGTTGAAAGCTGGTTCTCGGTCATCAGCAGCTTAGATCACATTTGCGGGACATTGGACTGAATGTTATGGCTCGACCATGAAAAGCCAAGTAAAGCTGCTGAATTGAGAATTCAGTGGACTCTTCCTTCGTTGATGTGCTTATTTGTCATAATGCCTGGAACTGATTGTATACTGTTAATGAATCCTTTAAACATTTATATTGAGCTTAATGGTCGAGACCTCAGGCATCCATAGAGATATCTATCTGTCTTCTAAACTGCTTTATTCATCTCAGGGTGGTCGGGTTGTTTTATGTTATAGTTGTCACAAAACGGGACCATTTAGTGTTAAAGATACCATTTTGTCTGTCCCATTAATCTTGAAAAATGATGTGTGCCACAGTGCAGATGCGGTCTCTTGTCATTGAAAGCATCAACAGTGTGCTACTGTACAAACAGGGAATTTTTCTGTTTTGCGTAGTGTGTTGCCATGGCGACCAGAAGGAGATCCCTAACCAAATACTCTCCTCAGCACCACTTTTCAGCGGCCTCCTCCTCTACCCTGCGTTTGATGGCTTTTCGTAAAGGTTGTGGATCTGCACTCGTGTTCATGCTGCTGGAGCACGAAATCAGACAGTGATTTAGCCAAAGTTTTGTTTTCTGAAGTACACTCTGTGAATAGAATACACAGTGAGAGTCATTACAAGGTACTTTTCTTTCTCTGCGTGTTGTAGCATGAGTGCCGGACTCATGGGACTTGCTCTTCATTTCATCCCTAAACACACAGCCCGCTGACGCAAAGCATCTCCGGTGTAGGCGAGTGTTTGTGTAAGCCTGTGTACCATCCTGATGGTTTGTTGTGCGACTGCATGCCTGGGTGTATGCTTTGTGTCTGCTGTGAGGGCTTGCGTGGATAGATATTACTAGAAGAGGCACTGCGGCGGTTTTCTCTTGTCTGATACAGTTCACCTGCTGCTAAAGCCTTTTATTATGTGCCCCCATCTCGGTGCGACATCATCCATCATCGCCAGAGTCTCCGCACCATGACGTCAGTTTGTCTCCAGACTTTTTATTTTTTATTTTGCTTTGCTCCGGTGCTCTGCATGATCACCTAAAGCGAGCCGCTGTGTGGGCGTGGTGTGATGACAGAGCATGTGGCTGACGCTCACCGGAGGTAGTTTAGCGAGCTAACGTCTCATCTGCAGAGGCAGACAGCTGCCGTCGGCCCGGGGGTTTAATGAAGACCGCAGTTTCTCCTCTTGAGTGCGTGTTGACCCGCAGTGTTCTTGCAGCACCATCTTCACCTTCCCCACAGTCTGGCTGGGAGGAAGGACACTGCCTCAACGGCTCTCTGAGGCAAAATGAATTGCTTTTAAGATAAATGGCTCAAAATGTGATTTAGAGTTTGTCAAGGAGCCAAAAATGACAAGTAAAGTGGAGTGTGAGGAATTACTTTAGTGTGTGGCCACGGCAGCCCAAATGATTCTTAAGGTAGCTGCACACTGCGATTTTGGCCGTCTCAGATAAGCAGTTGTGACGATGTCCCTGGCCATGGACTAAATCTGTGGTGTTAGGGTTGTGAGACGGGTTGTGAGACGGGTTCACAGACGGTGATTGTCAGTCATGTGACCACGGACATCAGGAGATGATTTTCAGACAGTGTGACTGCTCCTATCAACTTCAGCGGCTGTATGTGACGATCAAAATGACAAAACAATGTTGTGATAGTGGTAGTGATGCTGGATTGTAGCCGCATTCTCCTTCAACACTGAACTTTTACCCTGCATGTAAATTAACCTGGAATGGCTCCATTTTCTGTTGGCTTTTTTTTTTTTTTTTTTTTTAATGTATTACCTGAAGACACTAGTGTCTTATGTCGATGATGTGCGGTTATTATTGCATACATGTATGTTGTGGTGGTCATGACCTTTGATTCGGTGGAGATCATCATTGTGCCATCAACATTACTGTAGTTTATGACATGTGCGTATACTTCACTGTGGTGCACCTGTTAAACTCACAAGACAGTTTGTAGGAGCCTTAGATCTTATATTTTAGTTTTGAAAACATGTGCTTTGTCAATTATTCCATTAATGAATCATAAATCTAACTTAATTATCCTGAGGTTTGTTTATTTGCTGCCTGTAGAAATATAAATTCAGATTTTAGTTTCGGTGATCTAGCCATGTGATGGACTTGTTAAAGGATGTGCGTTGTTCAGTAAACTTAATGATATGCCCAATTCATCACCTGAGTTGTTACTGTGATGGGGACTTTGGAAATTATCTTTAGAACCATGTCTTTGTGTATTTGTTTTCACTGTAAAGGCCATCTGTGTGTAGGGATTCACAAGGTCACGGCCGTCGCAAACTGTCTGCTGTCATTGTGTGAAGTGTGCGAGTGTTTATTTAAGCATTGAGATACGAACTGATAGGCCTCGACTTCCCACAAGATCCCACCCGTGGTTAACTGGCTGTACAGACACTGTGTCCTTTAAACACTGTCAGTAAAATTCAGTTCACCTTCAGGATGTGGTGAGAATAAAATGTAATACGATGCTGGAGATTCATGTGTTCTGTTAGGTTTATGCAATGTGCTTCATATTGGATCTCAGTTTACTGGATTGCTATTCAATCCTGCCATTGAAAAAAATGTCAGTCGTCAATCAGTATTATTCAATAATAGAAATCATTACGACAAAGAAATGGAAAAATAGTGAGTCTCTTTTCCATTTAATTTGTTTCGATTTCTTTCTTAAATGATACATTACCTGTAGATCTGCTGCATTTTTGTCCCATTCTGCAAAATATGTGTTTTCTTTATGGAAAATGAATTGTTGCTTGGTGTGATATCTCTGTGAGACAGATACAGATTCTGTCCCACAGGGCAGTGGGAGCCGAGCATATGTTTTACCTGCAGCTTTATCTCCTGTCGTCCTGGTTTATTTTCCTTCTCTGCCTCTGTGGAAAGTCTAAAGCATCAAATGACACCATTAAGTCAAACCAAATAATGAGCAAACTGTAAATTAATTGTTATTTTAGTTTTTTGGTGGGGGAGGAGTGTACAATTAGTTTTAATCATGTAATTCTGTGAAAACAAGAAGCAGCTTCTGAACGACAGCCAGTTGAATTACTTCATATCTGCTCAGATCAGATCAGAGCACATACCCAATGAATTATTCAGCACAAGCTCTTTGGGGGCTTCATTAGTACTTTATTTCAACACAATTTACAAGACATAGTTGCTAGGGGTTTGTGAATATGCTCTTGGTTCTTTATGTTTAGTTTAACAAATTGCAGTGTTGTGTGAACGTGACTTCAGCTGCAGCTCAGATTAGCTGCTGCAGTTAGAACGGGACCTTTTGTTTTTCTGTTTGGTGTTAGACGGTCGTGCAGACTAAAGTCTCAGCGTCACACTGTCTGCCTCCCTCTCACCTTCATCTCTCCTCTCTGCCGCGTCCTCCTCAGGGGCGCTGCACACGAGAGAACTGTAAATACCTGCACCCACCTCCGCACCTGAAAACCCAGCTGGAGATTAACGGGAGGAACAACCTGATCCAGCAGAAGGCCGCGGCAGCCATGTTGGCTCAACAAATGCACTTCATGCTGCCTGGAACACAACTGCAGCCCATAGTGAGCAGTCCACGCTAGTGCTACCACTCCTTGGTGTTGCATTATGAGTGAAAACACGTAGATATTTGTATTTTAAAGCTTTACTATGAGTGACTTAAAAATCCAAAAGCCATTGAATTTAATAATGATAAATATTTGAGTCTTCTGTTATCTTTTCCACAACTCCATTTCTCTATCAAGGAAGAAATTGGGAAAAAGAAGAAAATGTTATAGTTTGCATATGAAGCATGAAGTTAGTCAGTTCCTTTTGCTTTCACACCAGATGATTTTTAAATATGTGAGATGCAGTTAAAGAAGGTGACCTGCAGCTATATTCAGGATATTTTGTAATGAAACATATTTTGATTATACAATCACACATTATTATATTCATATACACAATACCCACTTCATTAGGTACATTAGTGCAGCGGTGTTTCACTGAGAGGCTCTCATTTGAGGAGTCGATGGTCAAAATATTACCATCACAGCTCAGTATAGTGCTGTTAAGCTTAACACCATTGTAAACTACCAACCTACGAAAAGGGGCTGTAACATCCATGCTCAAGTTCAAAGAGTAGCATAGCATGGCTCTTGGTATTAGCATTGCGCTTGTTGTTGTAAAAATTCCAAAGTTCTTATGTTACCACCAAATCTCCTGAAGCCGACAAAAGCTCTGCCATAAATTGTCTCTCCCTTGTTTCTGTGGTGCTCGTCTCCTCCCAGACAACATTCCCAGTGACGCCCTCCCTGGCAACGAGTCCCACGATGGCATTCAGTCCCTATCTGAGCCACATGGGCCCAGCAATGGGCTTGATGCCTGAGCTGCTGCCCAGCACTCCCATGCTGGTTCCTGGGAGTCCGACCGGCCTTGCAACCATGGGTAATGGCACCTCCACGCAGAAACATATGCGCACAGACAAGCTGGAGGTATGCGGCCTGCTTGCAGTTGTGTTTCTATGTTTGGCCAAAGTATGATGGAAGGTAAATGTTGATCGCTGCTCCCGCCGGCCCCGCCAGGTCTGTCGGGAATTTCAGCGTGGTAACTGTACGCGGGGAGAAAGCGACTGTCGCTACGCTCACCCCCTGGAGGCCGGCATGGTGGACTGCAGCGAGAACTCGGTCATCGTCTGCATGGACTACATTAAAGGTCGCTGCAGCAGAGACAAGTGCAAATACTTCCACCCGCCAGCTCACCTGCAGGCCAGGATCAAGGCTGCACAGCACCAAGCCAGTCAAAACACCGCAGCCTTGGTGAGTATTCCTCCACAGTGTGATAGGAACGTTGTGTGTGAGGTCTTCGTCTTTTTTCCCCACTCAAAGAAATATCATTCAAGGCACAGCACTGATTGTGAAATCTTTACTCAAAACCCAAGAAAACCTGAACAGGAAACCAAATTACCTTTCAATACATCTACTGAATAAAACACTGCCGCTAAATGAAAAGATTTTCTTCTGATCTGCTGAAACAATGAAGGATCAGAGTGTCACAGTGACCCCGAGCATGCTTCAAATGTGAAATCATAATGTGGGGATTATGTTTTTTTATGAATGCCTGCCAGGGTGCACGTGTTTGAGCCAAAACACTCAGTGAAGCAAAATACATGTGGAAAAAAAAACGCCTGTAACACAATCAGGTCTCTTTTCAATGCTAATTGAATGCAAATTAGAAACAGTTTAGAATATGGCGTGTGTCTGTTGTGATAATATAAACAGGCCATTGTTTGTTGTTGCTGATGCTCTGCTGTTTCATTCTGATGAAACACTTCATTGGTTTACGTTGCTACTGTTGGTCAGTTGACTATTTAAACCTCTGCAAATTGAGGAACACCAGGTTGTGGCATTAGAACAAATACTCTGATGAGATATTAGAATGTTTGCCGACATGAAAAATGTATCTCTAAAACTCTTCACTGCAGGTAAATATTCCTGTATGAGCCCCATTGCAGAATCAAAGCAATAGCATTGTGCTCTTGGCCTGACCTCCAGGTTGTCCCACATCTCCTCAGCTCTACTTTAACGAGCAGCGCCCTCTTGTGGTGGTAAATAACAACCTCACCACTGATTACCAATGTGGTCCTGGAAAACAAGAGAAAGAAGAACAAAAGTATGTTTTTCTTGTTCCCTTTAGGGGAATTGTGTATTATAGTGTTTATGTATCTACAATTCAACCGTGCTTTTCGTAGATAACCATAGGTTACACACTCTATGAGCAGTATGCTATCATGGTGTGGCATTCAGGGAGCAAACAGGGGTCAACGGTCTGGCTGATAGTCTGTCAGGACGAATCTGTCACCACTGGAATTGGATCCTGTGAACCTCTAAATAAACATAGTGAATACCGGGCTTTTTGGACCACAGTGCTGTTTGTTTTAGAGTTAAATACCTCGACTCTAAAGCCTAATTCTGTAATTTATCAACCAACGCCGCTTCAAAAGGCATTGTCCCACGTCTGCCGAAACCCGGGATCGAACCAGGGACCTTTAGATCTTCAGTCTAACGCTCTCCCAACTGAGCTATTTCGGCTGCCGTTCACATAACAGATATGTCCGTCGACTAAAAGCTGAATGAGGACACGTTGTGTTGGAATGCAGTTTGTGAAATCCACGTGAGTAGTACAACTGTATTTTCTAGTAGTTGAATTGTAGGTTAAACTCTAGTTTCCTTCCTCTGGGTTGCTTCCTGGCCAGACTTTGCCTCCAGGTGCCGTGCAGCTACAAAAGAGGCCGGTCTTGGAGAAGAGCAACGGCGCTGCTGCCACTGTCTTCAACCCCAACATGTTCCACTACCAGCAAGCCCTGGCTAACATGCAGATCCAGCAACCAGCCTTTATCCCCACCGGTGAGTCACTGGAGGACGTTTACCCGCCAAGTTTAGGTGAAGCCCTGCGTTTCAAGGTCCGTTTCTGTATTGACCCAGAAACGCAGGCGTCAGACACCCAGGTAAGACTGTGGGACACAGTGAGTTACAGATAATCTCAGGGAAGCTGCTTGACTTTGCGCCTTGACCTCACCGCTCTGCCCGACTCACTATCTGCTGTGCCGCTCGCGGTCACTCAGATTCAATGAGGAATGAGGACAACGTATTAAATAGTATCAGAAGACACCTGTGGGAAATCAGCTGCTGATAGCCGTGGTTTCATTCATGGTTCCTTTTCTTTGGTGAACAAATCTCTTCATTTTCAGATGAAATGGTGAAGAAACAATTACTGAAAAGACCTAAAGTATTTCAGACTTTTACTTTTTAAAAGTTCTTCAACCAAATGATTTGCTTTCTCTTTGTCTGTGTTCAGTGTGTCGCCGACACAGAGGATGCTGTTGTTCACTTGTTGGATTTTTCTCTGTTAAAAGCACCTAGAGATGACGGTGTTGTATTTGGTGCTATATAAATAAAGTTGAATTGAATTCATCTCTTAAATACTAGGTTATCTGTTACCCTCACTTCAAAAATACAAAGCAGTGTTTTGCTGCAACCACAATTGGAGGTATTTGCGAGTTGCCACAATCTTGAACTAACACTGACGACTTCAGTTTTGCTTTCACTAACCGAAACCTGCAAACCTGATGTTCCTACGCTAACTTGTTCTTTAGCTCAGCCTCCAACTTCCCGTCTGCTCTTTCATTCCTTTTTATGTACCTACGTCTGTACAAGAAGTTACAGAAGAATGCAGTGTGTCTGTGTGAATGAGAGAGAGAGAGGGAGCTTTCTTTGCCCTTCCTTTTTCTTTTGTTGTTTGTTTTTTATGATAATTTACAATTTTCTATATTCTTTCAGATGTGGAAATTGAGATATGTTGCCACTCTATAAAATAAATGCTATATCATACTGGCTTGTCACATATCTGGGCCATGAACATTATTGTGTAACAGCCTGTGAACATCTGATATGTGAAGAGATACATGAGTTTGAGTTGGATTTGAGTTTTGAGAGATGTATAATTCCCCATCCTCGTCTGGTGTTAACATTTTTTTAACTGCTCAACAGTTCTGAAAGTAAACACGGTCCTTTTGAAGTATTTCAGTTGTTTGAAAACAGGTTTTAAATGACATTATACGCACTTCCCTGAATAACCTCAATGAACTGAGTGGTCATTGTCAGATTTTGTTTTTTGACGAGCCAAAACCAACAACCAATGCTCCGGTTTTTGCACCTTACATCCTTCTGAGTCTAAAAATAGCAGCTGCTACATCATGTCACATGCTGCTGGGTGGAGCGTTGTTTGACAAGTGAAGCAAATTCCACATGCTTATTAAACGGATAGCAATTCCACCTCAACCAGTCAAAAGGTTGAGTTATGTAATAATTAATCACAGCTCTTGTGTTCACACCACCCGGAAAAAATCCAGTTCTGTAAAACTGAAATTACCTCAAAATGGAATTAAGAAGTGGAGCAAAATAGCTTAAGGGCGGGTGTTACTATATGTACAATAAGTAAACGTGTGTTCAAGTGACAGCATGAAGTCTCGTCTTAAAAATTCCCACACTCAGTGAACCATCAGCAGACAAAACAATTTGCTGCCTTGTATCGAAACAGGTCTGGGAAACGGGTTTATAGTTACATTTTAATGATATTAGGATCCAGTGTGAAGATTATGAATGAACCATGCCGATGTGACTTTGTTCTTTGCCATTGACATCTCTTACAGTTGTAATATTTGGAGTTTTAAGGCTTTATAGTTACAAATGACAGGACTATTACACAGAAAGCAGTGTCCTGAGAGGCTCTGCCTTTGACTGGGATGTCAGAGTTTTGGCTCTTCTTTTTGTTCCTTCGTTGCTGCAATCCAGATTGATTTTTTAATGGCGTAAAACCGCTCATCACTTAGAAAACATCACCATGTGGTGCAAATGTGCATTGCAAGACTGTATTTAGGTAGTTTTTGCTCATCCAGCTGATTTTTATTGAGTTACATGCGACATAAATATAAATGTTTGTACCTTTAACCCCACCCTTATTTATTTTAAATTGGAACCGAGTGCCCAAGACGTATGAAGAAAATGAAAATGAACAAAAGGAGAGCTGACCACACGATGTGCACTTCTCTTACCAACCAAGACAAAACTTAGTGGACTTTAAAAAAAAATCGATGCTTCACATTGCAAGTATATCTGCATTTACCTGCTCTTGTTTGTCTCTACATTCATTATTTGCAAAGAGCTCTGACGCACACTGTGAGTCAGTCGTCTTAAATCATGTCTCACACACACACACACACAAACAACTGCTTGAGTCAGGCTGTACACCAATAAAATGGCTTTAGAGTTAGAGTAGTGTTTAGACGACAATCACATAAATGTGTAATAAGAGATATATTTAGTATTTCTATCTGTGTGCTGGCCGTGTGTGTATGAAGCGCCTTCAGCTCAGTGTGCCTATGACTTCAAAGACCTAATGAATACGCTGTTAAATATTAGGGTGATTAAACAAATAGAATACAGTTGATTTTCAGTATCAGATTCAGTATTTCAATGCACAGTAGATAGGAACAGTCCTAAATGTGACAGCTTGTGAACAGAGACCACAGTTGTTTTCCAGCAGCTACGTCACTGAGTAACATGTCGTGTGTTATGGGTCATTTGCTCCCTTCATGCATATGCTCATCCATTGAATACAATTATCAGATATTACAGTCTGATCAGATTGTATGATTGTGTTTTGCCTTGTTTGTTTGACATTTTGTTGTTGAGGAATACGTTTGACTTTGTTTGTTTGTTTTGTTTTTACTGGTTTGGCTGATTAAATATGTGATTTTCTTTTTCTCTTACTTTCTTTTGCATGTATCCTGATACTTGTTCAAGGTCATCCTGCCGATATCACTTGAGTTGTGCCATGACTTTTGATCCGATCACATTTTGCCATGGTAATCATAACATACCTGTTCCCCCTCCCCTCCTCCCCCAACATCCTCGTCCTCTTGTCTCTCGTCTGACTCGCCTGAATAAAAGTTCCCATGATGCACGGTGCCACCACCTCCACTGTTTCGTCGGCCTCGACCCCAGTCACCAATGTTCCTTTCGCTGAATCTGCCGCCTCGAATCAGGTTTGCTCCTTCATTTCGGCTCTGTTGATTTTTTTTGTTTGGTTTTGTTTTTGTTTTTCATTTTCAATTTCAGTTCTGTGGTGTCATGTGATTCGTGTGCCGTCACTTTTTCACCTGCTTGTTGTGTCATGAGTGTGTCTTTCGTGTATATCTCATCTGTTTGCTCTCTGGTCAGCAAATGAAAACTGTTTGTTTTAAGAGGAATCTTAAGAGGAAACTGTTTTTTTTTCCCATGTCACAGTCTGCTTTTAGTTATCACATATGTTTCGTTTGTGTTCCTCTGTCATGTATATATGTGGGATGGAAACCTCTACAGTTTAATTATTCTGATTTGGGACTTTTTCAGATCATTTAATGAGTATAGGATAATTTCATTATAGGTCAGCATGGATTGACACTACAAAAAGTTAACGGGATGTTCGTATAATCTTTCTGCGCACAATGGTAAATACCACCCGAATATCCACGTTAAGGTGAAACAAAAATACGCATCGCTTTGAAATCTCTACATGACGACTTGAACCTGACTTTAAAAATCCTAGAATGACATTGAACATAAATCACGTGCGAGTTTAAAAGTGAGATGTTAATGTGAGAAGGCAGCAGGGCCGACAACCTCTGTCGCTTCATTTATTGCTTATTTAGCCACGTTTTAAATTAATTAATTAGCTTTAAATGTGCAAGAATTAAGAAAATTTCATGGGAGCTTTTTTACTGACATTATTCTTCTAAGCTTTATTTTTTAGGGAAAAAAACTCAGCAAAAACGAGTAACCACAATACTTTATTTTATATCTGATACTTTCAAATATATTTATTGTTTTGTCTTTTGTTGTTTTTTTAAGATGGAATATAGTTTGAGCATAGACAGTCACAATAACTGACCTGTACTGAATTTATTTGGAGCTTTGTGTAATGAATAATCATCCACCCTCTTAAAATACGGGAGGATGACCCCCCCCCCCCAAAAAAAATAAAAACCCAAAACAAAACATATTGTGCCCCATTCAACTGTCATTCTGTACATTCTATTTCAAACAAAGTTATAATGATCTTGAGCCAGTTTTTTTAAACTATGATTGTTCCCATCATAGTTTAATTTTAAACAGTTTTTGAGATCCATATGAAGCAAAAATCCATATGGCTTGTAGTACTTTATAAATGATCTGCATTGTTTGTTATACATGTGATTTTTAAACTTAATCTTATCCTAAGTTTATAGTTAATCTCCCTAGCACTTTCACGATTTCAGTTGTAAATGATTTAATTAAATAGTTGCTACTTTTATCCACCACTTCTTCGCAAAAGGAAAGATCCCGTGGGGAAATTATTGCTGTTTGGCCCCCGTATTTTTCCTGCTGCTGCCCCCTATAGGAAAAGACCCGCCCACTTTCAGAACCACTGGACTGATGTCCGTCCAGGAATTTGAACATTTGCGTGAACACACTGCACTAGTACAATAGTGTGTGTTAATTAGTGCTTCTCTCTTCTTTTCAGTTCTGGTTTTATGAAGAATTGTATTTATGTTCTCATTCAGACGACTTTTTAAATGTATTTACAAAGACGTTGGGAATCATTTTGTCTTACATCTGAATGAAAAAACTAATTTAGGAGCAACTGTCCACAAATTCCTAATGCAACCTTTTTATCAGGTGAGTTGCAGAAAGTCGTAAGTTTTGGTGACTGGGTGCTTCAGGCAATCACTTACAGTATATTCAGCACTAAAGCATCTTCAGACCGTCAGTCCTAAGTTTAAATACTGTGAAGCTCTTATACTGCCGTCTGACAACAGGAGGACATGTAACTGTATTTTTAGCATGTAGAATAATCCTCATGTGTTATTAGCAGATGATTCACGAATCCTCTCTCCTTTCTCTCTCTTCCAATGCTCTCTCTATCCCTCCCTCCGTCTCTCTCTCTCTTTCTCTTTCTCTCTCTCAGTAGACCCCTCGGAGCTTCTGACTTCTGATCCAGTGGAGCTCCAATGTGTTCCCATGGAAACTCATTTCTGTCCCGTCCCCAAACTGCTGGTGGCGGCTCCAGTGGCACTAAACTCAGTAAGCCTTTCCCGAAACCCCAGTTAAAGTCACTGAAACTCGCCCCCTCCAGCAAACATGTGCCTCGCCTACAGTGAACGCCGACTGAGTGACGATGTGAAGCTTCTGAAGCGATTTTTAGGAGAGCTGGGAAGTTGCGACGGTTCATGCAATACAAACCTGGACGAATTATTGTTGCTTTAAAGCAGCCACCCTGATGCATACTGACTGGATCAGGCTGAGCA
>OMNM01027874.1:5115-16729 GCA_900302745.1 Parablennius parvicornis | reverse complement strand
CCTCCACCCCCTCTCCTCTCCTGCATTATCACTCCAAGGAACTTCCTCGCTGTGGGAGGATGTGTGAGTAGAAGTCTTTCTGCTCATCTCTCCATCCAAGGTTCAATGCTCGCCGAAGGTGGTGGGTGGGTGGGTGTGCTAAGATGGCAAGAGAACTGAAATGGAACTCCCAGATCTTATCGCCTACACACCGTTCCCTCATAAAGGCATCCGTTCTTTTTAGTCTGGCTATCTTCCTTCTCCATGTCAGCATGGTTGTCAAGCTTTGTGTGATCTGCTGTGACTCATTCATCATTCTGCAGAGCGCCGATGTTGCTCTGCTTTCTTTGCAGATACAGCAGGGGAGGGAGCTGCTTTCTTAAATGTATGCTACACTCCTCTAGGGTCGAATGACTTCACTTACCTACTTCACTGAGTCTTAAAAATTGTCATATTTAGCAACGGAGCAATTTTGGGGGAAAATTGTGAAATCACCAAGCGCTGTAACACACACACGGTGTATTTTACTGTGAAGTATCCACTCGAGCTGGAAAATTGTTGCCGTCAACACTTTTAAGCATATTTTGAATGATTCATGTTTATGATCAGGACCACAAAGAGAGAAGCCTCAACTGTGGTGTGAAGTTTCACAAGTAATAAAACTGCATTTAAAAGTACACTTGAAGTAGTTGGTGGTGTAACAGATTGCAGCATATCTGTGCACAATCACAACTTTTTAGCAAATTTTAACAAGTTGAAGGTCCACTTTTTTTATCATTTCAATAGTAAGTTGATGTTAAAGGCACAGCAGAGGTGTGAACAGTTTAAAAACAGTTATCAGAGAAGAAACTGTGTTCATCGATATTTCACTAATAGGCTCATGCTGTGGCTTCGTTGTTGAATTCAGAACATTTAGTCAGTTGTTTTAAATTGAACGTGTCAAATCAGGATTTCACTTAAACTAAAAATTTCTTTATACTATGCAAATTGCCAAACTTCTCTTTTTACAGATTAAAAACGCAGGCACGCCCATTACGGTTTGTGATCGAGGAAATTGAAGCAAGGTAGCATATCGCCTATTATAATCCAAGCAGTTCACTGGTGGAAAATGCATTTATATTTATCTCAGGCATTTGGATGCATATCTGCATGAAATAATAGCTGCTACTACTGCTGGCGTTGATAGTCTGGCAGCGTATATTCATGTCATGTCGTCTGCTCTGAGAGCATAACCAGACTCATCGAGATATGCTTCCAGTTAACTTCGAGGTGAAAGCTTCAAGATATATGATGGCGTATGTTGAACGTAAATACACAGTGCTTAATTTTGATGATTTTCTGAATGCGTCCTTTTTTTTTGTAGTTTTTTGACTACTCAACTTAGTTGAAGATTTCTAGTGATGGATAGAAGAAAAAAAAATCAAAAAAATCCCTCGTGTTCATCAGTGAATATCCATTCACGGGTTGGAAAAAGTTTGTGGGAGGCGCACATTAGTGGCTGTATTTGTCTGTTCACAACTATATCATAAGTGCTAGCATTGGCAGGCTACTATAATCTCATAGGTGTTATTATATATATATATTTTTTAAAATGAGATTACAGCTATTTTGCATGGATGTGGATACTGTTATCATTTATTTAATTGGCTGAAAAAAAGATCATGAAAAGTACTTACAAATTTGCAAGACCTTTTGGACATGGCATGTATAAGTAATATTTATTTCCGCCAACAAACCCCTCAAAGCATTTACATTTTAGTTAAATCACTATGCTCTCTGCTTCTAATTAGTGCTGTCGCAGATGTCAAAATGGCTTAGCAGCATGAATGCAGTTGTTTTTGTATGAAAAGTGATAGAAATACACAAGGCAACCCCCGAAATCTGTGCTATATTTTATCAACATGTTTGTATTAATATTGGCCTCGGTATCCCGTTCATTCACAATGTGGATTTGCTGTTTGTCTTCCTTTGCACAAAATATGATCTGATGCACCATAAAGCTGAATCT
This sequence comes from Parablennius parvicornis, assembly GCA_900302745.1. Taxonomy (NCBI): domain Eukaryota; kingdom Metazoa; phylum Chordata; class Actinopteri; order Blenniiformes; family Blenniidae; genus Parablennius; species Parablennius parvicornis. The sequence goes on along the minus strand of OMNM01027874.1, from coordinate 14,742 downwards.
GCTCACTTCAAAGAGAATTTTCTGTTAAAAACTGTCCATCAACTACTGAACAGCTAAAGCAGAACTGCAAAAATACTTGAGTCAGAGGCTTCTTTCCCAGCGGGATCGCTCTCTCACTTTCTCAATTTTGTGTGTGTGTCTGTGCGTGCGTGTGCGTGTGCGTGCGTGCGCATTCCACCAGTACTGCATTTAGCACAAATGAAGTTATGTCACATTCTCCGCATTCATGTATTTGTGATTGAAGTCGTAATTTGGTTTGTCTCCGAGCAGAAGTGGGACACATGATGACAGTCTGTCATCTGCTGCACAATAAATGCGTCTCGGCTCTTCTTGGATGTGGCAAATGTCGATACTCTTCATATATACGGAACGTTTCTAAATCTCTGCGTCAATAGGCTCTTTACAGTATTGACGTCATTTATTGAAAGGTCTGAATCGGACACTAAATGTGTTGAGTTGCAGGCATTAATGAAAATTTAAATATTTAATTTTATGGTGCATTGTGACAGGATACTGCATTGAATTTTTTATTTAAAAAAAAAAAACACCATTGTTCCACCTCTTAGTACCTTCCTGCATTAGTTTCTGCTTTAGTCCGTATTAATGGTGTGGCTATGATACCTGATATGGAGTGCAGTTCACTAATGCTTTTCTTCTATCATATTGATCAGGGTCATTTCCTGCTCTCCTAAATGTATTGAACCTTTCAGTGAACATACATAATAGCAAAGATCTCTTATCAAGCTTTCGCATATAGAATTCTTGTATAACTGCATATTTACAAGGCCCCTGTGACTCATCCTCAACCCAGACTGTCACACAAGCATCTTTCTTTGAATGAATAATTTATCATTTTGCAACTTCCATGTTGCGATTTTGGGTATCACTAAACGATTTGTTCACTGTCTCTCGGGGTAAAACAAAAAACAATGGTGTTTGTATTGGTGTTCCGATTTGTATCGGTTTTGATCATATGAAACTCACATTTATATTTTTCATATTTCAATATATACATGATGAATACCAGGATCGTGTTTACTTTCCAATGCTTTCTAATTGCATAGACAAATCGATATAACAGCAATGTAGTCTTCATCATTCTTGTTTTGCCGGTTGAAATGACACTCTGTTTTTGTTAGTGTGTGGTGCAGTTAAATTGTTTGTAAGGGCAGAGAAACCAAAGGCAGTTTGGACAGTGCTCACAGAAAGTGCTGTGTCGGCCAAGCTGAACGCTTGTGGGAAGTCTCGCATGGTTGAATGCTTCTTCCAGTAGTGAAGTACTCTAAATGCAACCACTGTTCCTGTAATGTCACTTAACTGTCATTGTCCAGTGTGTGGCTGCTGCTGCTGCTGCTGTTTCTGCTGCAAAAAAAAAAAAAAAACAGGGCTTACCCATATTGAAAACATTTATATATCATAGTAAATAGTAGTTGCAGTAACACAATAACGAGACTAGGTCATTAAAACCTAATCAATGTTTTCCCAGTGCCCCCCCTTATATGGTACACAGTCACTTCAAAAATACATCATATGGTTATAAATAATACTATTGACGTGAATTTGGGGGCGGCCGTGAGTCACCTCTTCTCTGTGTGTCTAAAATGCAGCATCTGAGAGCTGGCAATCCCACCGACACAAGTCATAGGCATCAATGCACATTCAGTTTGTGTTTCCACCATGACCCGAGGTCAGGGGTTTTCCACCTTGGTCTTTGAGAGCCTGTTCTTCAGGTTTTAGGCCCCTTCCTGCTGTGGCACACCTGATTGCGAAGACAGACTAAGAGATACAGTACACTGATAATTCAAGATATTTTTTTTTCTTGATTACATTGAAATACATTTAAAACTTATCGCCTGTCCCTTTAACTAACTATCTTACACTCCAGCATTTTGCTGCATGCTTGTTCTTTTGAGATGTGTGCCTCTATCCACCACTCCCTGAAATGTTTGTATTAAATCCTATTCCATGCAGTTATATGAAGTCTGATATTAGGTTGGGTAATTTTACAGTGTATTACAGCAGACATTTTCCAAGGCATTCTGTTTTTTTTTTTTTTTTATATTATTATTGATTTCTTCACTGTCCCAGCAGCAGCAGCAGAAGCCATCTCTTCATGGCAATGCAGTTTTGAAATATTGTTGCTCCAGACTGGTAATCTTTCTCAGTGAGCACATCAAACATTACATTGAGGTTTATGTGCACTTTTATTTTCATGAAAGGTTGAATTTCCGTGTGGCTGCAGTTTCATCTAATATTTTGTGAGTGTTTTGGGGGGAAAAACTTATTTGAAGGACTTTCTTTTCACTTCTTTGAGTTTTTCAAATATCACAGAAGATGAAGCACTCGACTAACCCCAGCAGGCATATCCACATTGTCTCTGCCTCGTCTGGCACACACAACCCTGAGAGTCTAGATATTCATTCTTGACTGCACTGACTTTTTTTTTTTTTTTGCGAAGAGAGCATTGGAAACACCTAAAGGTTTGGGTCATGTTCACGCAGTTATAGAACCATGTGCTTCCTGTCATCATAATAAAAATCCAGAACAAATGAACACGGAACATAATGACCTGAGCAGATGACACTGCGATGTGATAGTACAGCATGTACAAGGTGATATTAGAAATTAAAGCAAAAAAAAAAGGCTTCACTCAGTAGGTGTAGTGATGGCAAGAATTATTCTTCATCATATTCATTTCATCAAAAGAATTGAAATCAGCTCAAATATCCAGAACAACAATTTTTATAACTTGTTAGATTTACACATGTTGTTTTAGAAAAAAAAAATAGTCACAGTCACAGACTGTGGTACAGATGATATTTTGTATATACACAGGAGAGACCCAGTATGGTACATCCTTTTATACGCTACACTGAAAGACGCCAAGCCTTCTCACTGTGAGGCGAGAGCATTAACAACTGCTACACAGTGCAGCCGATAGTAAAACTATAGTATACTATATAAAAAGCGCCTTTTAAAACATGTCTTTATAAGTCAACATTTATTCAGTTATAGGAGATGTAGTTGGATAAAATAGACTTTTGAGCCTGGAATTGAAATGTTACGGAAGTTTTGAGGTCTTAGTTATGAGGTAAATATGTGTTGGCCATCATATGGTATTACCCAATAATAATGAACGGCATACAGTTGAAACTTTCTAATCAAATATTTATTTCAAAATATTCCTGACATTGGAGTTCGTAATACTGTTGAAGACATTAAAAAAAAGAAAACAAAAAAACTGAATGCAAGTTTGATTTTGAGTATATTTAGTCTTGAAAACAAAACCATATGCAGCATTTCCAATGGTTTGTGTTTATAATGGCGCTCTATTTGTATGGCGAGGATGTGTTAACTTATTTATTTCAGTGCTTTTATCTCCCAGTTTTACCTCATGCCGACATGCATCTCGCTGCTAACATAGTCTTACCATATGGATGACTTCATCCAACAGAAAAACAGTCATGGAAATTTTCAAGCATTCAGAATGAGACGTTTGGGATCTTAATGAGGAAAAGTACATGATTTGCTTTCGTCCTTCAGAGCAAACAACAAGCCATTAAGGCAGCTTCACCATTTTTTCCAGTAGTGAAATGACCTCTTCTCGTGTAACGCCAGAAGCCATGAATAGTCTCTCAGCAGCAGAAATGCTAATTGTTGACTCCAGCGACAACCAACACAAACCACCCTGAAAGCAGCTCGACTCGTTTAGATGATCTTTGCTTATTAGCCTTCATGTGGTTTGATAATTGCCTGAGAGGATTGTCTTGTTTGAATTATACATAGCATATATACATCTAATTTATTCAACTCTGATGTGTCGAAATAAGACATAGTGATTATCAAATGGGAATGGTTTGTCCTCTTGTCTCATTTGCTCTTATCAGTTTGTAATCTATCAGTTTTAATGAGATGGTTGATGAGTTTGGAAACGATAAAGAAAATACACTCTTAAATTGTAAGATTTCGTCAGCTGTTTCCCTGTGCAAACCGTTCACTCAGCTTTATTTGATAAGACCCCAGCTTTAGTTTTTGTGGCTGTTGATGTGCTTCTTGATGTAGAAAATGTGTCTTTACTGTACAGCAGCTCTGAAAATCCCCAGGGCAATCCCACTTCAAGTATGCCGCAGAATTTTTTTTTTCTTTCCCCATCAACAGCTGTGGTGGCTGGTGCTAATGGACGAGATGAAATACTCTCTTTCCAGTCATTAGAAACGTAATGATTTGTTGCTATTTTTGTCTCCTACCTGGTCTGTCAAGTTAAACATATTGATCTCTCAGTCATGCATTATCAATCAAATAGATTGCAGCTCAGTTTCATGTCTGGATGGATGAAAACAAAGTGCAACACTTGGGTTTATAGTAATGTCGGATTTGACAAGCTCCAGCCTCCAGTTATGTTAAAACTCATTACTTTCTCATGTTTTTGAGGGTTTACGTCGGCACCGGGAGGTTGTTGTCCTTATCAATCAACGTCAATTCATGTGTTTTCAGTGCAACATGCGAGTTGTTCATCTTGTCAGGTTTGCTTTAACTGAAAATGTGTCCTGTTTCTTCATTACGCAGCTCCTGGAAGGCAGCTTCACGTCCCAAGTCAGCCATGAAGTGGACGGACTCATCTTTCAACCATGTGGGGTAAGTCTCCATCTACCTTTGACGGTCATGTGGTTTGTCAGGTTCATTTTTTTTTTCTTCTTCTTCTTCCACTGAGCGGTTACATAAGGTATCGGGTGTCTTGTCACCAGCTCTTGCCGTTTGTCACAGTCTGTGCCAGTCTTGACCTCTGTTACAGGAGAGGAAATCACACACTTAAACATTACTTCTCTGTAAGGAGCTGCAATGTTATTCAGACTCCTAGCAGCCAGGGTTATGATTGAATTGGCCTTGGTGTATGAGGAGTGGAAAATCTCTTTTATCTGTGACGGTAAATACTATTTCAACTTGTAATTTGGTTTTTTTTCCCCTTCGGTTGCGGACTCGAGGGATAATGTACAATGAAAATATCGAGGCAACATTATTGTAGGGAAATGTTCTTTTAAGGCTTTTTTCATATTTCTTTCATGGTATGTTATTTTTTCATTAAACTTCCTATGTGTATCTGAATCAGTAACCAGTCTTACTTTTTAACATTTGAACAAACTGCTTTAACTTGTTTACTGTGCGTTTGTGAACTAATGTACAATCCAACTGAGGACATCAGGTCGTCATGCTTTCATTGATGGATTCTAGCAATTCTATAATGGTAAAAATGATGATAAAGTTTGTATCACTAAAGGGAAAAACAGGAGAAACACACGAAAGCTCACATAGACTATAAAAAGCATCCACGTATTGTTTTTAAAATAAAGCAGTACTTTTCAAAGTGTAGCCTCCAGCATGATGTTGTTCTTTTCAATTTAAAGAACTGGAACAAGCGTAAACCTCTCCCTTGCACACCACAAATATCTGTTTGTTGTTCTTTAAAATGACCTTTTATCATTTAAATCTAAAATTTTCAACTTCTTTAGACTTTTCTGTGCTATTAAGCCCCTGATTTTACTCTTGCGCGTACCTGATGTTTTTGTTTTTATTATAATTGCTTCTGATTTTGCCTTGATTAAATCGGGCACTTTTGCATGGCGGAGGACTGGGCCTTCCTGGCTTACACAGATAATTGGTATGAATGCTTGTTTTTCACCTGCACACCTGCTTCCCTTTTGTTTTGACTCTGGAAATTGCTGGACATCTCTCCTGCCAAAAAGTAAATAGCCCACTGTGCATATAACTGCTTATCTGGCTGGAGCCTAATCACAGATGTCAAATGAGGCACTTTGACTCTTGACAGTGACCCTGCTGGTTACGTTTGCTCACTTGCTCTGTCTTTGCCCTCTATCAGTGATGATTACTACGATTTCTGCTGCCCTTTTAACTAATGCAGCTAATTTCCAGGAAATAAAAGCAGCTGAGAGGCTGTTTATGGAGATTTTGCTGATGCTAGTTCCACACGGAGGTTATGGTCCCATTACCATAGCTGTATGCAATCATTGACTTGATGTTGATTTACATCAGAGCTACGGGAGCAGGTTGTTTGAGTCATCAAAGACTCATACAACTCGAGATGTAACTTTTCCAGCTTGGTGAAATTAAAAACTACCAATGTCATGTTATTGGTCATTCCCTTCTTTGATTAAATTGAATACAAATTCAAGTCTATATTGTAGAAAGAAAAAAAAAATCAACACTAGTCAATCATATCTGTCAAACTAATTTTCCATGGATGTTTTCACTTCCATTTACCTGGAAATATAAAGTTTCAACCCCAAAGTGAAAAGTGTTTTCATTGCTATATTATATTGAATGATAATCTTTAGAAAAGCAATAAACTGAATCGATTAAAAAAATCAATATGTACTTTCAAATAAAAGGAATCACTTTTGTGTGCTCACTGCAAGCAAGACATGCTTTTCCAGAGCAAAGGACAAAACGTAACAGCATCATGTATCGCAGGGTTTAGCTTTCTTCATACATTCTATGATATCAATTCACTCTGGATCATTTCTGAGAAAAGGGAAGACTTTAATGGAATTACTGAAAATGGTCAGTAGCCTGAAGGTTGATATATTAAATATTCCCACATTAAATGCACCTTATTCATAGATTACCTAGGGCAAATAAATAAGGAAAAGGACAGACAAAATGTATCAGTTTGATTTGTTTGTTTTTCCACCCTTTCTTGAACAGATTGTGATACGTACAACAATTGCAAAATACAGAGATTGAAAGCTTTTGTAAATAGAACACTACACTTACCTCTTTGCTTGGTGACAAAAACATTGTTAGACATGATAGTCAAAGCAATTTGCAAACGATAAAACAGAAATATATGTTGACATTTAACTGAGGTGTGCAGCGGTTGCTGGCACATGCTGGTGACACATTGTAAAGGAAGCACATTAACATGCTTTTCATTTGATCCAACTATCCTTTAGAAATCAAAGGAATGAGTGAAAATTATTGAAAAACTTTCTCATGTTCTTAGTTGGCCTCAAATTCAACAACACAACAGAAACAATGCGCTTTTTCCTCAGTGTTGTTTACCTTGATTTGAGACGCAATTATCACCTGAGCATAACTGGGGTTTTAGCCGGCAGTTAGCAGTAGTTTTTCACTTATAACAAAAAAAAAAGGGGAGCAGTCGCGGAGATCTGACAGAGGCGAGTTTACACAGCTGCACTCCCTCTCCTCCACAGGCCGAGCAGAGCCAATCTGCATTTCCAAGTAGACGTCTCTCTGAGGCCGCCTAATTGATCCGTCACTGTCTCGATAAGTTTCACAACATAAATGTCTTATTTTCACAGGTGCTTGCGATCCCTGCAGCTCTGCTTCAGCTGGCGCTCACTGTGATCCCCCTTTTTTTTCCTGTTTTGTATGTGTTTGGATTTAGATTTTTGGTGTGTTTGAATCAACTTGTTTCAACCAGATTGAAGCTTTATATTTCCGCAGCGTATTTATAAATGTGCAAAGCAAGAGGGGGAAATGTTGACGTGTGTTTGGCTCAACAGGAATTATTTATGCAAAAATAGGATGTAATCATTGGTTTCCTTTTTAGCAGCTCATTATTTATATGACGCCTGAGAGAATATTTTGAGGAGGCTGTTAAATTTTCCACATTAAGCGCAATTCTAACCAGAAAATGGTTTTTGAACCGGAGCAGCTGCTTGTGATGCAGACCGTCATTGATTTGAGGTCATATTGTCCTCTGTACCCTGGGTGAGTTTGATAGATCGTGAATAACCGAGCCAAAAAAAGATGCTGAAAGCACTGGGATGTCAGGATGTCTGAGCGTTTATTGAACCTGTGGATGAAATTGCAGAAACATCTTTTGCATCCTCGTTGTGGATTAGTAAATCTCTTTCAACTGGAGTCCGTGATTTGTTTCAGCAACCGTGTGTTGCAGAATTCCAATGATTCTTGTTCAAACAAACAACAGAATAAGCTCTGGTGATGCCTCATTTATTAAAAAAAAAAAAAGAGAGAAAAGACATCTGCTTGTAATCCTCTGATAGAACGTCTGTCATCAAACAGTAGAGACAGAAACATTTCTTGAATTAAATACTGACAAGAGTGACATTTAACTGGTAGAAGTACGCAAAGAAAAGTTAGAAAGACAATTTGTTGTCGATTGGAAGACAGTGTGCACCCGCACCTCATTCTATTTTTTTTTCCGAATGTCATAATGTTGATGAAGGTATTTGTTGTTCCCTCATCTGCACTATTGCAACTTACTGGAGCAGGTACATTGATTTCCGTTACATGATGCTACTAGTATGAAGTACAGCGGTTCTACTTGGTAGTGCAGTGCTGCCACCAAAGTCGTTGATATTAAAGTCAATTTGTTCAGTGCTTTTTGGATTGTTGTTCTTTTTTTGTTTCATTTTGGGCTGTTTGTTTGCTCCTTTGTATTTAATTCTCACCTTTGATTTTATTGGAAATCCTTACTTGTTTCAGATGATCTAGTTCAGGGGTGGCCAGCTCATGTGCCGCTTGCCGCACTTTTCTCGTCAGGGTGCGGCTGTTTCATCCACTAACTGAAATCATCCGAGTTCGGTCTCCTCTAATTATAAATAATTCTCTGTCGATACGCGGGGTTCGGATTTTCTGAAATTGTACTCAAATGCATCACTCAGCGCACAGCACCATGACAGCAGCATCTCTCTCACTCACGTTGTTACACAGTTTAACACAAACCCTGCCTAAACAAGGTAATAACGATGGGAGAACAATAAAAGAATGATACCAGAGGATGATACATTAACAGAAAAACAGAACTCTTAGGTATAAGTACGCTAAATGCGGAGATAAAAATTCGAGAAGTAAAGTTCCTTATCCTCTGCGCTGTCCCCCTCTGACGTCATTAACACACTCCACAGCCGGTGCTAAAATATATTCGTCAGGACGGGGTAGTAAACAAACAATGGCAAGTAAACAAAGTCTTGGGTACAGAGACACTTCAGAAATGCCACACAGAGAAGTTATATGAAGAAGTTTGAGTTAATTGGTGGATTAGACACAGATACACATGCAACTAAGTAAAGTCCTGACACCAGTAACTCTTTAGCAAAATGTCATCAGCAAAAAAAATGACACGTCTTTCTCATCTGTGTGAGGTAGGCGATATGCTACAAGCTAATGTTTGTTTAAAAAAAAAAAAAAAAAATGTTGTTGTCTTTGGAGCAGCAGAAAAACCATTAGTCTCTATGAGCAGCCAGCTGTGAGACCAAAACCTTAGGAACCGTCAATTATAAACTGCTGCAAGAGTGAAGGCAAACACCATGCAATACCTAATAATGCGACTAGTATTCACTGCGGTTTCCCCAAAATCACTGCAGCCTTCACTTGATCACACCACAACACTTGGTTTGATAGTGACATGTGCTTTGTAGTATCTGGCTTCGATTGCTTCGATGGGGGTGTTAATGCTGTAAATTCACACCTTGCCAACTGTTGACTCTTGTCTAACTTTAGTAATTCCATATGGAGATGTATCACACATTATGTATGTATTTTCACTTTGTCATGTCATGTCTGTGTGGGAGAAGGAGTTTATTGATGAACCCAATTTGTATGACGTGGGTCTTTTATTTTTGT
>OMNM01027866.1:3014-28272 GCA_900302745.1 Parablennius parvicornis | reverse complement strand
CTTAGATGTTAAATTGCAGTTTTATTAGTGGCACTAGTAGTAGTTGTAGCGGCAGTTTTTGTTATTGTGTTCTGTGCGATTAAATGCTATCTATCTATCTATCTATCTATCTATCTATCTATCTATCTATCTATCTATCTATCTATCTATCTATCTATCTATCTATCTATCTATCTATCTATCTATCTATCTATCTATCTATCTATCTATCTATCTCTCTATCTGTCTGTCTGTCTGTCTGTCTGTCTGTCTGTCTGTCTGTCTGTCTGTCTGTCTGTCTGTTTGTCTGTCTATCTAATTGCTTTAAATTCTTTACAGCCAACGGCTTTCAGACCAAGGCCAGTGAGGGTGGCGTCCAGAAGAAGCAGCTACCCTACTCAGTGGAGACTCCCTATGGCTTTCACCTGGACCTGGACTTCCTCAAGTATGTTGACGACATTGAAAAAGGCAACACCATCAAAAAGGTGCACATCCAGCGCAGGGTAAAGGGCCCACCCAAATTCAGCACATTACCCAGAAACTTCAGCCTTCCTGCACATGGAGTCCGACCTGTCCCCAAGGAAAAAGACAGTACGTGGTCAGGGACATCGACCCTCGGGCCCAAACCTAGATCACGGGTGACCGAGGTCCAACAGATATTTGACTTCAGGGCAAGTGAAGGAGGAACCTCTGGCCAAAGCAGCAGAGGCACCACCAGTCAAGGAAGTGCTTTTGTTACATCGAAACCCAGAGATGAAGTTGCTCGAGGTGTTGAAGACAAATCTGTAGGGGTTCAAAATCGGCCAAATCTGCTCCGAGCATCAAGCATGCCCATCACTCTACAGCAGCGCAAAGGTTCAGATTCAAGCAGTCCTGACCGCACTCTTGGAACACCTGAAAATGGCTCTACAGAGAACATGTTCCGTGCTTCACCAGATATTACTGAAAGACGACCTGTTCCCCAAGACCGGACAGGACTTCACCAACAAATTACAGTGGCTCTGAAGCGAGTCAGAGAGCTGGAAGAACAGGTCAAAACTATTCCTGAGCTGAAGGCTCAGATCTGCTCATTGAGGGAAGAAAGAGAGCAGTTGCTTCTCCAGCTACAAGCCAAGGCCCAAGCCCAGGCTTCCACATCATCTACTAAAGAAGCTGCAAGTCACGATGCTCAGACAAAATCCCAGTTGCAAGGACAAAGGCCTCCGGGAGGGCTCAACTTACCTCTGATGACTCAACCCACTGGAGATTTAAAAGTTTCACAGCCTGTGCAAGCAAAGTCTGTGACAAGGAAAGAGAAACAAGGTGAAACGGAAACAAGAGATTTGACAAAAAAGGGAGAAAGTTCCTCAGCCCGGGGAGATATGGTTGAGGTATTAGAGCAACGGTTGGACAAAGAAGCAGTGTCATCAGAAAAAATCGACAAACAGAAAGATTCACAAAGAAATATACTAGAGCACGCTGTACAAAGGCATTCACAGGACATTGCAGGACAGGTGATGACATCTTATAAAGTGGCTGTAAAGGACACAGATACTCAGGACAGCTATTCAGCAGAAGAAAGAAAACTTGAAGACTCTGACAGTATGCAGACGCTGCAGGAGAAGCTAATAATACTGGAAGAAAAACTTACTCAGGCTAGCCAAGAGCTGGAGAGAACGAACTCTCTTTTGAAAGAACAATTGGAGGAAAACAAGGTAAAGGAGGAGAGAATATTACAACTGAGCGAGGGAATGAGAGTAGAGATTAGCACTGCAGAAGCACACAGCCGGCCAAGACGAGAGAGCATCGACACGGGGACAGTGACAGAGAGAGTAGATTTTGCCAACCAAGAAACAGAGACAGACCCTCCAGGTACAGTTGATCAGGGGACAGACACAGATAAAATATGCATTGAAGTGTGTGTACCCAAGCCAAGGAGTGGAAGCATAGATCAAGGAACAGTGACTACTAGAATTGACACGCATGACCAAGTGACAGAGCTGGAAGCCAGGAGTCCACCTCGACCCAGAGCTAACAGCATGGAACGGGGCACAATAACGGAGACCATCATAACTCAGGATCAGACAACCGAAACACCAGCAGCAGAAAGGGTAAATCAAGTTACGGAAACTGAAGCGGAGGCGGTGACGGACCATCCGCAAAGACCCAGAGCCAGCAGTGTAGACCGAGGGACAGAAACTGAAAGGGTGAACACTGTGGACAGGGTGACAGAGACAGAGGCAGCACAAAGAACAGACCAGGAAACTGAGACGGAGAGAGAAAGACGACCAGACAACAACCCAACCAGAGACGTAGGAACTGAGAGTCAAGTAAGAGCAAATGAGGACAACCAAAGAGAAGATGTAGCTGTGAGTGAAAGTATTGAAGATGGGGGAGCAAACGAAAGTGTTGAGAAAGATAGTGAAAAGCTTATTGTGGAAGTGTGTGCTGAGAGTTCAGCTGCAGCTGTTGAAAGCGTAGTTGTACAAACTGTAGTTTCAGAAGTAAGCCAGAATGAAGAGAAGGCTAGTTCTGTTGCTTTAGAAGAAGAAAATAAAATTGAAGTGGCTCCTGCACAGGAAGACTCAAAAACTAATGAAATTGTGCCCCTACAAAATGTAGAAACAGAAAATATTGAAAGGAAACAGGAAGCTCTGGAGATTAAAGAGAAGAAAGAAACTGGAGAAGAGGAAATTGTGTGTGTAACAATCAAAGAAACTGTCGTCACTGATACTGTTGTAGTAGCAGCAAGTAGTTCAGCTTTGAAGACTGTAGCCCCTGTAAGACCAGAGAGAGGCCGTAAACTCTCGGCAGAGCAGGTACAGCCGTCACCTGCTCAACCTCAGGCTGCACCTGTGCGTCCTCGTAGAGGGTCCAGTGAAGTGGCAGCCCAATCAAAAACCCAGCCTGATAGGCTGGTGAAGAGCGCACCTGAACTTGCACCTCAACCCAGAGAGCAGGCAGCTGAACCACTGGTAAAACAAGAAACGCCAACCAAGGCAGAGGTTGATGATCAAATGCAGCCAAAGAAGACTCCAGAGGAGTCTCAGGAAAAACAACCTCCAACTCAACCTCCGGCTGACACTCAAATTCCACCTATAATATCCAGTGAAGTCCAAGTCAGGCCCAAATCAATTCAATCCAAGTCTCAAACGTCTGCATCTCGACGTGATTCAAAAGAGTCGAAAGCACTACAAAAAGGTTCGACTGTATCTCAAGCTCCTCGTCGTGGTTCAGGAGAAATTCAGTGTCGCCCGACTCGTCAGGCATCAACTGATCAGCCTCAGAGCAAGAGGAAAAGCTCCGGTGAGACTCAACCACCTCCAAAAGACTCCAGTGAGACGCAGTCACTGCGCAGAGGCTCCAGTGAAGCGGGTCAGCGTCGTGGTTCAAGTGAAGCTCAGACCTCACGCCGGGACACCGGGGAGACCCAGCCTCCTCGCAGAGGCTCTGGGGAGTCTCCGACATCGCCTGCAGCTCTTGGCCAAGTTGTGACTCGGTTAACAGGCCTTCTCGGGGAGCAGTGGGCACAGCTGGGGAGCGGCTCCGGAGCTCAACAGACAGCCAGCCAACAGGAAAGCCCCAGTACACAGAAGCAAGCAACAGTGAAAAAAGTCGAGGCAGGAAAGGGAACACCTGCCAAGCCTGCAGGGAAAGCAGTCTCTGCAGCAGCAACAGGAAAACCAACAGGGAAACCAACAGGGAAACCAGCAGGGAAACCCGGTCCTTCCAAAATGAGCTCAATTCAGAGCCAGTTGGTGAGCTCTCTCAGTGTCCTCTCTGCCTTCTACTCTCCGGCCCAGAAAGCAGCCGCTGCCAACAAACAGCAAGAACAAGGTAGGCTTGTGGTTCATTTGTATAATTATCATCTAAAAGCTGCTCATCAACTCATAGTTGAGTCATTGAGCCAAATCCATTTCAAGTTCATTGAATCGCATGTTTTTTAAAAGCACAATATTGTATTAGCCATGCTACTTAATTACAACACAGCCCCTTTTTGATCCCCAGTCACTACGATATTAATGTCTACTTGTACGGCTCAATAGCCTGGAATATTAATTCCTGTCCTCTCTCCTTTCTCTTAAAGAAATAGTCCTACAGAAACAGAAAAACACTAAAAGTATTATGAGTGTTTCCTGTGCTTCTTCTTTGTATAGTGACAACAGTGGGGTTTATTTACACTTTAATGTACACTTTCCAGCACAACCCAAAAAATATTGATACTGTTAAATTATTTAGAAACACTAATTCAAGGTCATATGGTGTCAAATGAAGTCCTGTGGTGCTTTTATAAGTACAGAAGAACCACAGATGTATAATTATTGTGGTGTGAATGATTTGTGAGATGAGAATAATTTCCAAATTAATGATATTATTTCTTGGCTTTGTTCATTTTTGTGAGGATTAGGAAGGCAGGAGGATTCCTTTGACAAAAAGAACTTCAGGCCATTTGTACTGTTTTTTTGTTTTTTTTGTTTTATTCATAGCTGGCAACAGATTTTAATAAATAATGCATCTTACTGATGCTTTGGCAGAAATCTAATGACTGCATATAATATATTTGGTGTTAATGATTTATAGGCACAGGCAGGGCGATGTCTACTTTCCCTGGCAGTATAGATCAATGCTGCTATTCAAGCTTATTAGAAAAATAATTCAGTCAAAGTACACAACTTTGGATGTTTCTCAAGCAATCTAAAAGTCATCTCAGCAGCCCTCAATTATGCAGGAACTTACAAAATGTTGTTCCAAGTCATAAAGCTAAATAAAGGAGCTGAGACAGTAAACAACAAATCTATATTCATAGCTATGTTGACAAAACCTTTGCATTCCTCTAAAAAAAAAATACTGGGCTTAAAAGTTACTTTAGCTATTATTTGTTTATCAAAACACCAAGTGCTAGATATAATAATGTGGATCAGTGACCTCCAACGGCACATAAAGCAAATATTGCTCCCTCCCTCATAATCAAAACCAACACACTTTTACAGTCAAGTGCACTCGTGCATACGTACACTTTCATTGGATACAAAGTTGACTGGAATAGACTTCCAGGCCCTCACTCACACATCAGACCAGACGATGCCTCTTTACACTCTTTTGATGTCTTGCTGTTCTGTTTCTGGCCAGGAGCTGGAGTACAGAGTAAGTCTACTCTCAGAGACTCGCTTGATGTTCACAGTTCATGCTGAGTTCAGCACTGGGAGTAAAAGGGCTGTTACAGACGTAGTTGAGATATATGTGTTTTTCCTAAGATAGTCAACATTACGGAAAATTTTCAACCCACATCTGTAGATATTTCAGTTGCCAGGCTTCAGGTTTCAGATTGTTCCCTACAAAATAATAATAATGCAGACACATTAAAAATGTAAGCAAAGCCACTGTACTGTATGCATCATGTGCACTGAATAATTATTCGCATTATAACATCATTAATTAATGTGAGGGGTCAAGAACAACCAAGGGAGCACAAAACCTTAGTTTAATAAAGTTAAGCTTTTCAAATCGATATGGATGAGCTAAATATGCCAGCACATCGCTGACAAAGTTGAAAAAAGATTGAATCTCACCATTGTTTTATTTATTAGATAGGAGGATGTAAAACATGTCAAACATGTTTTAAACTTCCCCTCACACACTTCATATCTCTTGAGAAACATTTAAGCTAAAAACATCGTTCATCTCAGATGGTGGTCGCTTGGATCTGGTTTTTTTTTTTTTTTTTTTTTGCTGGTAGTTTTGGCTCAAAGCCACATCCTTGTGTCCTTGCATAAGACATTACAGATCCTCTGCACCATGTCTGCTGTCAGGCACGACTAAGGCAACTGGGCACAGAGCCAACAGGAGTCAGCAAAGGAGCCCATGCTGAATCAATTATTGGGCAGTTACATACATAAGGAGGTCTGACAATGTCAAGGTTGCATGCTGTCAATAAGGCATATAATCCTGACCTGTGTATGTTGCCAGAGGGGATATGTTGTGAGGCTCCAATGTGCACTTGCACAGTATAAAATAACTAGATTTTACTCAATAATTTCATTTAGTTAAATGTACTTTAGAAATCAACAGTATTTTTCAAGATTAATACAGGATCCTTAATGTCATCGTGTTAATGACTTTTTTCTTCAGGCATTTGATTTTTTTTTTTTTTAAGTGGTTTTCCTTGAAAGCATGATACTGACTTTGTATGGGGAGTAATAATGGGTCCCCTGTCAATCCTAACACAGGATTTCCCCTTCATTTGATGAGCTGTTCTTGCTCGTAATTGCATCCAGAGGTTTTTCAGTACTTTCTAAGCTCAAATTGCTGTGACTTTCAGCCACAAACAAAAGTGCATTGGCAGACATAAACATAATACTTGAACAAAGACACACTCATATGGGCTTATTGCTTTTTAGTAAGCTTTCAGACATGTAACTGTAACTGTGGACTCAGAACACAAATTTACAGCCTCTTCACAAGCTCTTCAGCCAATAGAAAAGGCATTAATAGTGACTGCATTCACTATCCGTATATGGCTAAACAAGCTTTTCTAAAGGCTTGGGCTCAATTGCTGCAGCCCTTCTGGATGTTGTTATTCGAAAATTATTTAAAATGTCACACAAACATCGTATGAAGTCATTTCAACTCCAGTATTTACATATAAGTGTGTTCAACCTCTAGTCAAGCTAATTAATTTTTATTTCACCATGCATGAGCGGGAATGGATATTCAACCCTATACACTGGCATACATTCACAGATCAACATTTTTACAGGATCTTAATAATTTTTTTGCTTTTATTTCAGTTCTTTCTCTTTTTTTCTTTGCCTTTCCCTTCAGCAGGTCTCAAATCCATTATGAAGAAAAATGGTGTTGCTGACAAGCAGGGAAACAAGGGAGCCAAGAAAAACCTCAAGTTTGTTGGAGTAAATGGAGGGTAAGAGTTTTACTTTTATTTATCCTCCCATCTGTGTGTAATTTTTTGTTCATTCCTGAATGTGATTTTATTGACGCAATGTATTTATAATAGACACCCAATGTTGGGGGGGCTCTGACATTGAAACAGGTTTGACATTATTGATTATTTTAAAATGCAGGTGTGACTGTGTCTGACTCTTTGTATTTGCTGTTTTAAATGTTTCACATTTATTACATTAAAGTTGAGGAATACTTCACAGGGCATATCTTCAGTTTTCAGAGGTCTGTTTTATTCAGCAATGTTGCCTCAGTTCGACTAATTAAACAGAAACTCATAGTAATTACATGTTTATTGAAATATTATTTTGGCATTTTGTAATGCTGAATAGTAGGTCAGTGTCTCATCACAATGTAAAAAAGTTTATCAGGATGATATAACATTATAAAGTTTCTCTGAGAAAGATGATCAGTAATCGTGTTGCTTTACTTCATATTGCAATATTAAATTGCTATATGTTTAGCATTTTTGCATGTTGAAATTTTAGGTTATAGTGTGATTACCATGAGTTGTCATAACTCTTTTTGAGGATTACTGTGGGAGCAGCTTTCATAATTCTTTTGGGTTCAATGGTTGAATTCCGGATCTTTAGACGTGTCCTTGGGCTCGACACTGAACCCTAAATCACTTCTGTCAGGCAGCTTCCACGGTAGCTGCTGCTATTGGCTTATAAGTGTGTGTGTGAATGGCGTAATGTGACAATGTAAAGCACTTTGAGATTGCTTAAAAAAAAAAGTGAAAGTCACTCAAATAATATAATTCTTTTCCCCTTTCCTCTTGGGCGCGAATTGTGTTTTCATCACCTCAACATCGTGATGACACTTCAAAGCCTCATTGCAGCTTTGGTGAGAAATCTCCTCCTGCCCTCGGATTATCAGAAGCACCCTCTACTAGACATTTCGCTAGTTCAGTTTCATTTGCTGGTTGTCGATCTCTGATCAGCTATGCACATGCAAACAGTATAGACATTATATCTAAGGAATAATCATGTGTGACTTGTACTCCATACATCTCACTGGGGACCTTTTTTTTTTTTTTTTTTTTAAATTCTTAGTAGAAATCCAACAGAATGTCCACAGTCCATGATCTGGATTGTAAAGCAGCAGATCTCATATCTGTTGGATGCAGTCACTACTGGACTGCTTTTGAGACATTTCCCCCTGACTAGCACACCATACTCGATCAGATTAATTCATCATTTGTAACAGGCTACGTACTACAGGCCTTTAACATGGCTGTGATCAAATCTCTTTTGAAAAGCCCATCATTTATCCTTGCTTTTTAGCAATTTATAGGCAACAAAGTAAACTCTTCTTAATTTTTATAATCTTGGAAAAAGTCTTTTCAGTTAGGTTTTAGAGACCATGGTAGCACAGAGACAGCTCTGATCAAAGTTACTAATGATCTTCTTATGGCCTCAGACTAAAGACTGGTCTCTGTTCTGGTCCTGTTAGATTTCACTGCTGCATTTGATACTATTGATCATAACATTTTACTACAGGCTGGAACATATCATTGGTAATAAAGATACGGCAGTAAACTGGTTTCAAATATATTTATCAGACAGGTTCCGTTTATGTTCACAATGACTCTTCAGCTCAGACTAAAGTTAAACATTTAGTTCCACAGGGTTCTGTATTTGTGAAGCACTTTGTGACCATTGTCTGAGAAAACTGTTGAGATCAGAGAGTGAATTATCTTTCCTTCTTAATACACTTTGTTGCTTATTGTGCTCTGTTTCTGTTCCATCCCTTTCTTCTCCTCTATCCCCTCATGCCAATCAGACCAGTAGAAAGTTGCCACCTGTGAGCCTGCTTCTGCAGGCTTCTTCCTGTTAAAAGGGAGAGCTTCCTTTCCACCCTGCTGCATGAATAAAATTGAATGGAATTGAATTGAATCTCAGCCTTCACCAGTGTTTCTGGTCCATTGATATCAGATGTTCCATCAATTTAAGATGGAAATCCTCTGCAGCAGTTGTCACTCTTATGCATTTGTGATGCAGTTATCTGCGACAGTGTTCTCGTTGCCAGATTCTTAACTTTGGAGTCCAGCTGTGTCTCACACATCTGCTTTTTGCTGTTCGTCATCACGCCTGAAGACAGACTGGCCAGAGTTTGACCTCACTGCTGCTGCTTCTGCTGCTCAGAGCGGGAAGTGTGTGTGCCTGTGAATGTGTGTTTAACATTATGTGATGTGTGCACTGATCGTACCTCAGTGCTTTGTGTGATTGTGCTTAAGTCAGCATTTGCTTACGCTCAGCGCAGTTTGTGATTTGTGTGCGTTCGCTCATAAAAGCTGATGAATTTTAAGTGGAGAGTTGGAAGAGGAATGATGTGATTCTTAGTGCACAGTCTGGTTGTTTTTGCTGACTGGCATCACATGTAGAGGCCAACACCATAGAGATGCTGTTTACTGGTAAACATGTTAGTTTGTATAAACTGCTTTCACTATCAAAAACTGCCTGGATGTATGAGCAAACCTAACAGTGTGCATCTAAATTTAACTGTATCAAATATAGAACTGCAACGCAAATGCACATTAAATAATAGAGTTGTGCATCCAGATGTAGACAGGCATTTACCTACAGTCAAGAAAAGATGCAGCCCCCTTGTGCTGTGTTATATTTGTGTCTGTAGTCTAGATAATTGCCATTATTATGTATGCTACCCACATGGTTGTGTCCCCCCATCCTGTCATCATCCATTTGAGTAACTTTTGCATTAAAAAAGACACCTGTGATTATGATACACGGAGATATCATTTTGAGGACATGGGAAAGTGAGGTGTAAAAACAAAAACAAAAACAAAAAACCTTCCTTTCCATTTCCCTCATTTCGCCATTTGACTTTTTTTTCCCCCAACCATGGGTCAGAGTGTGTCAGGGTGGAGATAATCTAGCTTCAGTTAGTAGCTACTTTCCAAAGATTGACTTAAAAAAAAAAGCTGTGATGGACTGCCGACCTGCCCATCTATTTTGTATTATCAAGTTGAGTTTTCTTTTATTAAACGTTGTGTCCAAGCGTCTTGGGTGGTATCATCTCCTTCAGATTAAGGGACCTGCTGCTACGGGTGGTACCGTTGTATTGCTGCTCTTACATTCCTGAGCTTTTCTGCTTCATGACCTGCTCACCTTTGCAATGTTTTTTTTCAGAGTGCTTTTGTAAGTTCTTTTTGTTCCTCCCTGTTGCAGAATGATCTGCAAACATATCTCCACAGCCATTCTTGAGAGCAAATAAATTAATTTTCTGTGCTCACAGCCAGGACCCAGCTCAGAGTGTTTTCCGGACTTTACACGTCTCATTCATCTCTCAAAGTTTATATGTTAACCTTGTTCACATCGGTGTGTGAATGTGTGTGTGAATGTGTGAATGTGATTAACGATGTAAAACACTGTGAGACTGCTCACGCAGTGGAAAAGCACCAAGTGAAGCCCATTTATCATGTTCATTGCTATGAATGTCAATTTGTTTGATTCTTAAAGTTTTCGAATTATAAAGAGGCCAACTTGTGAGATATTTTCTTACTATCTGTAGGTTTTTGCTCACTCCGGGAAGTGGGCTGCTGTTTTACTTCGCCTCAGATGGTCAAACCAATCTTTGCTCTCCTTTGAGCTCCTCTGGAATCCAGGGAATGCTGCGGCCCCTGAACGCCTCTTGTGGTGTGGTGTAGTGTGTCTGACTCTGTGTGTGTGTGTGTGTGTGTGTGTGTGTGTGTGTGTGTGTGTGGGTGTGGGTGTGGGTGTGTGTGTGTGTGCAGATATGTGTATGAATGAGTACGCTCCTGCACTTGTGCAGGCATGTGTGCCATTGCATGTGTCTGTCTTTGCAGATGTGTGTAACTCTTACAAAAACAAAAACAGAAGTACAGTTACACAGCCAATATACCAACAATGAGAGCCAATACAAGCTCCAGCTACAAGAACCACAGAGACTCAGTACACTTTACTCTATATTCTTTCTCTGATATGTATTTGACTTTTGATTTCTATTGATATTTTTCTATTTTTCTGTCTTTGCATTTATATTGTATTCAGTATGTATATCTTTATTATGGGACTGTGTACTGTAAGTTCATTGTTATTATTGTTGGAAAAAAGAAAATGTATTAGCTCTCTGGATTGTACTGCTACTGCGTGGGGAAAATCTGGACATTTTAGACCATTTAAGTCAAAACCACAATCTATGAAGGACACAGATACTTAAATATATATATATATTTCTCTGTGTAGTCCTACCAACTACTTATCGGTCAATTTCATATTGCAATATTGTCTAAGATATTATTTTAAATAGTATTTTAATATATTGATATGAAATTATGTTTTATACAATGTATTTATTATTTCTGGTTCTCTCTATCATCTCCAACCATTAACTGCATGTAAGCTTGTAAGCACTACCAGATTTGCGTTACACTCATATTAAGTGTCTGTGCTTTCGTAGACTCATATGTGCTCATGTCTTTAGTCACGCAAGTCTTTCTGTCAGTAACAGTAAATATAATTGGCAGTGTTAGAGATATGCATTATGTTTCAAAGATCAGCAGCAAGAACACAAATAGGATCAGAGACTACGTTGCACATCACATCAGCTTGATAGTAGTTTCTGTGACACATGTACATGCAAACGACAGGCTTTGTGTGTTTTACTTTTGAAGAAGATGGATACACTTTGACTCATTAAATTCACGAGACCATAAGACACTGATTTGAAAGGCCTAAGTAATTCTGTTCTTTCAACAGTAGAATTATTGTAAATCTTTATAAGGTAGCACTGCATGAAGCCTTGCAACTTTTTTGACTTGTCACTTGTTTGGTCGTCCTTGTACGCTGTCACAATCACATGAATGTAAATCCAGGGGTTAAATTGGGAAATACTCCACCATGATAAGAAGAGACGGGCTTGATCAGTTCACCACGCAAAAGAAAAAAAGAAAAAAACAAGCTTACTGTCTCTTCATGAACCAAATAAAATTTGATGTTACTGTAATTTCACTGTGTGTTGGTCGGCTGCTGGTTTCTGTCCTGCTCACTCCCAGTTTAACCCCTGACTCTTTGTCTGTAGACCTGGGCCCAATCGTACTTGAATAGAGGTACAGAAGAAGAAAAAAATATTTTTAGGGGCAATTAACAGACTTTTCTCATAAATATTTATAGTATCTTGAGGCCTTAAATCCTGTTACCCTAAAAATACAATATATAGAATTTAGTATTACCCTGGTACCCAGTCTTTTTAATACTGATTTGTCGTTAGCAGCACAAACAGTGGAATCAGCCATGCAACTTCAACAATGTGGGTTACTAGCAAGACAATGCATGCATATACACTGTCGCAGTTAAAAGTATAGAAAGCCTATTGAATTACATTTTGGCCCGAGTCTCCTCATTCGTTTGGCAGACAGATGGGGCTATGGATGGTCTGCATCTGCAACGCTACCCAAAGTGCTTCAGCGTCCCTCAGGCTCATCCATGCCTCCAACTCACCCACACACCTTCATCATTTTATCTCTTCATCTTCATTGTTAAATCATCACCTGACCTTCTATGCTCAGAGACACACAGTTCAAAACCTCTGACGTTGGTGCTAATATTGAGTCTTGTCTAAAAACTCTCCATCCACCAACTATTGTTCAAGTCGTTCCCTCTGTCTTGCTCAAATTGTTGGTCAGGGGGTGTTTATAGCCTCCTGCTTACACTTGCTGAATACGAGAGAGGCTTTTGCAACCCTCTGTGCCAGATGCATCCTCTCAAGTCCTGCCTACATCTACCACCAGAGAAGAGATCCCTTCTTACATTCCAAAGGGAGGTCAGCAGGCGTGGACAGATAGCGTATAGTCTATGCTTTCCATATGTACAGTTCCACTGTAATTGTACAAGTTGCAACCTTGTTTCTTATAATGACTCTCATGGTTTCTGTTTTTTATTTTCTATGGCCTCTTTGCAAGGCAGTATATTGTATTTGATGTGTGTTTTTGAAGAAGAAGAAAAAAGATACATCTGTGTATTGTTGGTGCCTTTGTCAGGTTCATTTGGTTGGACTTGTCTGTCTGCCGCCATTATTTGACTGGGGTTTTTCTTGCTGTACTCCTGGTCAAGATGACCCACTGGAAACACTGCCTTCTACTCTGAAGGGTAGCTACACAATTATATGGAAAGATACTCGTGTTTCACATGATGACTAACAGTAGTGGCAAGCTTGGTTGATATGTAATATGCAGGGGACCGTTAGTGTCTTCAAAATAAAAACTTTGCGTCCTGTAATGACCTTTTAAGATTTTTATTGTAATGGAATAGCTACTTCTTTTTTTCAACCCACACAGAAAATTTTCATTACAACCAAGGCGTACTCGATGTTCACCATTCCACGAGGATGCAAATGTTTTACAGAGGACTAACTAACAGCCTGTGTATGTATTGTACATACACATGTATATATGTGTCTATATGCATACATGCGCCTGTATACATAGAAATACATGTAAATTAGGTCAGTTAAAGCTTTGCTTAATAGTGGGTCTCTGGGACAGCAGCAGAAAAAACAGTCTTGTGTTAGACCAATGCCTGTTCATCTATTCTGTGGCCGTCTAAATGTTTAATCTTGAATAAAACTACTGTTTGTTTACAGCAAGTCAGGTACTTTTGTGCGTAATTAACGGATTGTACACGGCATGCAGTTTTGCTATTTCAGAACCTGTAGAAACAAATAGGTCAAACACACCATTTTGTGGAGATAATTACAAATACAAGGAGATAAACATTTAATTTGACATATGGTAGCTGGCATTATAGAAACATTCAAAAATACAAGTACTAATCACCTACATTGTTTCAGGAATCAGGAAGATCGAAGGTGTGTTTTGAGGTTTGTAAATAACAAAGACAAGATGAAGTTGCAGAAAATTGTTAAAATAGGAATATAATGAACATTTGAGACGTTTCAGCTTCCAAACGGAGAGAAAGGTAGGCGTGGTATTGTTGTGGAATGCACTACCCAGAGCACGCCACTAGAGAGCGGACATCCACTGTTCTGTGAATTCATTCTCGGACACTCTGGTCAAAGACACTGTAATGTGGATGAGGGGGAGAAAAAGAGATCATTAAGCAGACAAAGAAGAGGGAAGCTTTTAAACAGGCTATTCATCAGAAGGAGGTCAGGCATGCATTCAAGACAAACATTATAACAATATTGCTTTATTTCTGCAGGAACACTCCTGGAGATAAACAAGGATTTGTAAATTCTCATGAGACCAGTTTAAAAGTGGAGTATGAGGAGTGCAAATGTGTGATGGAATATAGGTTTTACCATAACCAGGAACAGCATCACTGTCAAAGCCACATCATAGGACAGGGAATATGTTGTGTGCTGTTTTTAGGTCACAACCCTGACTACGCTTTTCCACACTCTCATGCAACCACAAATATAAAACATTAAAGTGCTGAACTGCCCCAGTGGAATATAAAAAGTAATAGAAAAGGGAAAGAAGACCGATATTTAAAAGTGAAGTGAATTTTAAAGGCTTCTACAAAGTCTATAAAACACATAAATCATTCTGAAGTCCAAATCTAATTTCTCCCAAGCTATCGTTTACCAGTAATTGCATTTCTTTCCTGATTAGTTTATCAATGTAAGCACCTATTACAGCAGTATGAGGGACACTCGAGGACAGAAACAAACATAAAACAGCACAACTCCACTTTTCTTCTTTCCAACTTATTCACCTCAACCTGTGATTCCTGTTCAGTCAACATGCAGATCTCAGGTTAGGGAGACAATATCACAATATTCAAGCCTTGGTCACTGACTTACAACTTAGCATTTCCTTGCACAGTTGTATACTTTGCACATTAAAGGCACAGTATGATCTTGTTATTATAGTTTAATACCCTAAATGTTGACACAAACTAGTAAGACTAAAAAGATGAGTAATACTTAAAATAAAAACGTTTGCTGTGTGTGTGTGTGTGTGCATGTGTACGTTCAAGGCTGATTGGTGACAATAAATTGTCATGTGAACATGTATTCCCTGTGACAGAGTGGTGATTTGACCTGATCCCAGCTGCCTCACCCAGCTGGGATCTGCTCATCCAGTAGGAGTTGTATTTCCAGTGTGAGATGTTAGAATGATTCTGTTCATCTGTTGATTTCCTACTTCAAATGTCGTTGATTGGATCTCTTTAATCTCCTTGAAAGTTGACTTCTTGATGTCGCTGCCTCTTGTATTCACACCTATTTTCCATTCATGCACACACAACAATTTTTTTTTTCTTAAAAACAAACTGCATATTCTGCATGCACTTGTGTTACTAGAAACATGTGCGAACAAGGCAAAGTATTGAGGCAATTATTGCCAATGTGTGCTCCTCCCAAACAGGTTATGTGAAACAATAAACAGACAACTGTTGCCTACAGAGGAAACAAAAATGCTCATGAAACCAAAATATAAACACCTCTAACCACCTCTCTTTATTTCTTAGTTGATGTATCGTGATGTGCAGACCTCTCACATACCCGGCTCTACTGTCATGACACATGTACAGTAGTTCAGATGAAATCACCAAGATCTGTATTTCAAACTCGGGAATAATCAACTGAGCAATTATTGTTGGTGTGTCATTAGTAAAGTTGGTGTTTGCTGCAGGCTCTTAGTTAGATAATGGCTGCTCCATTCACCATCAGCCCTTCAAGCAAAAGCAGCCCGGCACAGACAGGTAATACGTAGGTATACGCAGATCCACATTTGGAAACAGAAAAAACATGTTTTCTGTTTTCTTCTACATGAGAGCTGTAATTATCTTTTCATGCCCAAGACTTTAAAGTGAAATCATACATTTACCACACTATGACGACATGTGTGGGTGTGTTTGACTTGTGTTTTTAATCTGTTATTACAAGTGTTTTGTGTTAGGAGAGATACTTTGCTTGTTTTTGCTGGTTTTACTTTTGTTTTTTTCTCCAATGAAGCATTTTATGCCTTCTTACAAAAGATGCTTTATTGAATGCATCTTTTTTTTCTTATGCAAACATTACAAATTCACCCTCAGCAATGCTCCAGTGAAATGACTCAAGCATTAAAGTATTGTGCTTAGTTAGTTTCACAATCTAAACTTATCAAGAGCAGTGGCTCTGCCATCCATTCTCCCGTAAACAGGTGATAATTTTCAGATTAACTTGATGTTAAAGAGGCTTTTATTAACTGTTAAGTATATTTGTTTTTATTTCTGTAGTTTGCAGAAGCATTGAGTTGTATTGCAATATACTGATGAAACCTTTGTAGTATGAGTCCCCTCATGTCTACAGTATGTTAGTTGGTTGATCTAAATCCATCTCATTCATAATCCAAAGGCAAAGCCGCACTATTTTTATTTGGGAACTAACTACTAGAAATAAACAATAAGACAAATTCAGCGGTACATTGCCTCATAGCAAGAATGTCTGGGTTCAAATGCCAGCCAAGTTTGTTTTTGTGTTTTTGAGTTTGCATGTTCTCCTCGTGTGTTTGTGGGGTTCCACTCTGGTTTCCTCACACAGTCCAAAATCATGCATGTGAGATTAATTTGTGATCTTAAATTGAACACTTGAAATAACCTTTGAAAAGTCCTTAGATTTGAAAGTTTCTCAGACATTTCAATGGATATAGGGCTGAAAGAGTATCTGAACTTAGGACCCGCCCCCTCATATTACCTTTCTGGACCGACAATTCAGTTGTCTGTCTTTATATTCCGGCTGCATACCTGAAGACGCGCAGGTCTTGGCGACAAATACCTACCAAAGATTTTCATGCTGGCAGACAAGAAGGCAATGCTTCACAGAGAACCCCCACCCTGAACCAGTGGAGAGACATTAGTGGGGGAGAGAGCACATTCCTGTCCCAAATTATTAAATGATAAAGGCAAACAATATGGAGAAGAGTGTGGAGCACACTAAAGCCAAAAACCATTTGAGACGTTGAAGCCCAGAAACAAAGCTTGAGACATGTTCATGAAAGTACGTTCTTATAAACCAAGACAAGAAAATTCCATATAACCCATTTAATGCACTGAATGACCTTTTGTTCATTGTTTATATATATATTACTATATAGTATATTACTAAATATACATATAGTTATGGCATAAGCAAATCAAAGTCTAATCTCTTGTTTAGAGTTCAACATTAAAAGTTTTCCGAGCGGAGAGTGTATTCTTTAAGGAAAAAAAACAAACAAACTCCACTTTAATGTGATGTACTGGAAATTTGCCGCTACCTTATTTTTTTTAACAAAATGATGGCTGTCTTGTCCAATCACAGCCTGCCGTGGAGCTTGGCGCCGCCCCATTTCAGCTCTTGGGAGTCCCTGGACTAATCAGCGCGCGCCTCCGCGCGTTCAGCCATTTTGTAAGAAAATCATCAAGTGTGCCGCCCTACCTTCGCTTCAGACCTGCAGTTTTTTTCTTGTGCAATGGACGGGTAAGTGAAAAGAACCTCGCTTAAGACTCACATTTTCAAGACTTAACCCGTCGCGGAGTAACTTACTTCGTCGCTTCGGTCGCTTAATGAGACGCTTTCCCGAGTGGGGATGTTCGTTTTAGCTGGCAGGGCTGGGAAAGTTTACTTGGAGCAGTTTTTTTTTCTTCATCAAAACATGCAACAGTTAGCAGGAGCGCGAGCTAGCTAGCATCAGCTAGCCGTCGCGAGCCTCGCTGCTAACAATTATTAGTAATGGGAACTGTTTTTGAGTTTTATTAAATGGGTGTATGAAAACGACACTGGATCTAAATAAACATAACTCAGTGTGTGTTGAAATGTGAGTAAAGTTTTTAATTTATTGGACACGCAGGGAGTCTTTCTTTTTCGTTGTCTGAGGCGGACGTGAGTGAACATGGCTAACTACCTTTGTAACTTCACGAGAACTGCAGCTAGCTAAAGCAACGTGTCTCATTTCCGCATTCATTTGTCTGTGGAGTGCCAGGGCCATGTTGAAGATGTCTGGCCTCAGCATTTAGACTTATATACCGAATTGTCTGATCAGAGCGGAATATTGAAACGCGTATTGTGTCATTTTAGCGTATTTCTCCTTCCCAGCATCTGATTTCGACAGATTGGAGGACTTGAAAATCAGCGTGAAAGCAAATCTAAATTCTTCCTTAGCGTTCGGTTTGTTGTTAAAGATTTGATGCTCATCTATATGAGCACATTGCCATTTGTGAATTCTATTTCTACGCATCCCCCCCAACTGCAGCCGCCTAGACGCTGACTTGTATCCTGTGGGATCCGGCTACGTCCCTGAAATTGAGTAAGTCTTTTGGGTCATTTTTTTACTTTTCAATTTGACTTCGAAAGATCCAGATTTAACGACAATTTTATTTGCATGAGTGCGTATGTGTATGCTTCTGACTAAGTTTCTTGTAAACATTGTTTTCAAAGGGTTGAAAGCTTCACTATTATGCAAGCTTTTTCAATCACGTCCTGATCAATATTTGTTTTCCTTCCCACCAGTGTCCATGACATATCAGTTGGCACAAAGGTAAGCATTTTGAACCCTTTCGCTCTGTTTTGTGGTTCAAATGAACGTTGCTCCCATGGCTAGGAATTGGTTAATCATGTTTGCTTTCATGTGTTGCTAGTTTTATTGGAAGCAATTCTCTTTGCAGGCACACTGCCTTTAGTTTTACCTGGCCAATATGTACCGCTCCATCATATTTCTAAATAAACTTGACCCGAAAAGAAAAATACGACAAACGGAAAATAACTGAGAAGCATAATTGTGAGACAGTCACTCGTTTTATAAGCACTTCCTCCTATAATTACAGAACTGCTGTCCAGAATCATTTCTCTTGTGTAATGATCTTCCTGCATGAGGCTTATGAAGTATGACTGAATGATTAGCACACTATGGTTTCAGCTACTCTCAAGACTGTGGACATTGAATATTTGATCATTTGGTTAACATAGATTTTCTGAGGTGGGGCTTGAAATGCTTTCCTGTCTTGTGTCGGTTTCTCAGTGTGACTGTTGAAATGAAACTTCCTGCTGTTTATTTTATGGGTCCCTTAATCGCCTGGTGGCTTTACTGGAATGTTAAGAAAGCTGAATCCTGTTTAGTGGCTTGATTTATTCAATGTTTCCTCCACCAGCAGTGGGATAATAAATCAATCAATTATTGCACAACATTTAATCTCTTGCGTGACTTAAGACTCTGTTTGCCGTGATGATAGAGCTTTTGTTTGTGTAAACATGTTAATAAACAACTGCAACCTAACACTCGTTGCTGCATGCAAGCAGTATAAATTCCTGTATGCGAAGTAATACTTGGTAACAGGGCCTGGTGAAGCTATGTGAAGAAGAAACTTAGTACTGTAACCATCACCCTCCAGGCCAAAGGTCTTTACAATGTTTAAACAAGCACTCTAATATACATGCCTATTACAGCGACACGCCCCACCCCCTCGATTCATTACAACTTGTTTCTTTATCTTGAGTCGCAAGGACACTTCTCAATGGGCATTGGTTTCTGTTTAAGATTTAGCTCCTGGAGCGAGTCTTGTTTTTGGTCCTCAAGTTTTTTCTGGATTTGATGCGCTGTGGTGATGGTGATGCGGAGTTATGGAGCTGTGCCTTGCTGGAATCTGTAATTATTCCGTCTGAGCAGAGAGTCTGGCATTCCGCGGTCACATTCCAATCTCCCCCCTCCAGCCCCCTGGTGAGGCACAGCTCCCTGCCCCCTCCGCTGGTGAGGGCTGATCACAGTGAAAAAAACATGTCTGTACCTGCACTCCACTTCTTTGTGCTTCCTCTGGAAGATTACCACTGATTAACACCCCTCCAGAACCCAACAGAAGGAAGCTTGCAGAAACATGAGTTCAAATGAGTCATCTCAGGTTGAGTTTCCTTTTAAAAGATCACAATGAACTCTTTTCTCCCCGTAAAAACAACACTACAGTCAGACTCTTTGTTCTTTTTCTCCTCCTCTGAGGCAATGCAAACCAGGTGTAACTTTGTGTGTGTGCAAGATAGATTGCCTGAAGTGTGTTTTCTCTTTCTAAAATTTTAAGTTAATCCTACTGCCATGCTCAGAAAGTTGCTCAAGAGTTTCCATTTGAGTGCCAACAATGTGTCACCATTCTCTGAAGGTTACTATTATTCTGTCATCATCTTGAGCAAACGAAGGATGTTGCATTAACACTTTTTTATGATGGAGTTGACTAACAAGCCATATATGCAGTTTTTTAACCATGTGCTTTTTACATTCTCGACCACATTTGCTTCCTCAATCAGCTGTAACCTGGTTGTACATTTTTGCATGCACTGATGCCTCTGCTTTGAACTGTTGATCATTTCAGCTCATAGGTTATTATTAGAATGAGGAAGTGGGAGGTGAGAGCCAAACCATGGGACAGTAAACTACAGTCCCCTGGAGGAAGTTTAGCAAAGCCCTGGAAGTGAGTCTGATCTCACTGCTCTTCCTGTTTGGAGTTGGTCTGCTGACTGATAATGTGATTCTGCCCGCCCACAGCCGGGGAGTCAGACTGGAGCCACTTCCTTTCATTTCTCAGAGCTTATATCTGCCCTCGACATGTATATCCTCCAAAAGAGATCATTTTTTAGGTTAACTCCTTCTGGCCAATGAAAATATTACTTGCACATATGCCTTGTAACTTTTTATGTCCCTCTTGGGTGAGTTTTTATCTCTTTTTTTTTGAAAAATGGAAACTGCTTGGCAGTCAACGCAACCCCTTAAGTTGATTGTGTCTCTATTGTTGTCCTCAAGAATCAGTTCGTCCGATTCATAGTTTTGCTTCTACATCTACATCTTGTCCCTAATTTGCATCGCTTGTGACTGGGTTTTGTTTTTTCATTACACTTTGTTTATTGTCACTTCTCGTGAGTGTAGGTTGTTTTTTTGTGCTTTTACTTTCCCATAGTCCAAATATTTTCAAACCACACATATGAAATAACTAGTCCTAACAATGAATTAATAACATTTGGGAAAAAATTTGTATTGGTATTTTATAAACTCAATAGCTCTATTTTTATGTTTAAAATTGGATCGACTTGATGAGGAATGAACCGGTATTTTAATAAACTATATATTTGCGATACATTGTGAAGCCCTAATTATCAGACCGTACTTGTGTGAGCAGCAGAGTGAGGGTGTCAGACACAGCCAAACCATCTGGGAGTCAGAGTGGTTTGTCTGCTCTCATAGCAACTGTCACTGCCCAACATTGTCACTTTATAGTGTTTGGAGGCACCAGTAAACACTCCCTCTCTCAAACAGCTTTGTTCCCTTTTGTGAGGCAGCTTTCCAGTCCCTTACTCCTCCCATCTTGCATATTTAGATTTGTAAGGTGGTTAAGAATGCTTGCAAACCTGCCTGACCGGTCGTTGTTAAAGCACAGCGAGGCTCTTCAACTCGCAGAGAGTCCTTAAGGTTCCATATGTGTGCTGCTGTGTAACAATGGCACTAGTCTCAGCTTGAACAGGACCTTCATTGTAGAGTGTTTCACAGCTTAGTCTGCTGAGCCACTTCTTGTGACCGCAATACTTCATCTTGCACAGCCGCAAACACACACACACACACACACATCCACAAGAACAGCACTTTGTGTCTACTAAAGAGAGAATCAAGCTGGAGAGAGTGGACAGTAGTCCAGTGTGAACTGGGAGTGTCTACATCTTGTCTTGCAGTCTGGAGATGTTCAGCTTGTGATGCTTCCTGTCAGTGAACTATATGAGGAAATGGTATGTACTGACAGATAGGATTCGGGGCGAACGTCGAGCGCCAACGAGTCATCATTTCTCACACCCCCAATATTAGATAATCTCACCCTTTTTTTAGAGTCTTGATTAAATTTGATTGAGTGTTAACAGCTGTTATGCTAAAGAGCAGTGTCATGGAAAGGGAAATATTCAAGCAGACATGTTGGATTACAAAATTCTTCCTGGTGAGGAAGGTGGATTTCTTCTCAAGCATGTTTGTTCGATCATCCTGGTTATCAGATTACTTCCTGCTTTACCACACAATGGCTCTGTAATATGAGAACTGTGCTTTCCACCTGCCGTGCTCTGCTCTCTTTAGTGAATGCACTGAAGTGAACCATTGTTTTTTCTCTTCATCCGCAGAGGGGATCCGACGAACTCTTTTCTTCCTGCATATCCAACGGACCCTATATCATGAACTCAGGTAGGGGAGGGAGGCGTTGCCATGGAGGGGCGAATCCTTTTTATTGAAGTGCTTGACGTCTCTGTGTTTGTGTTGCCATGACAATCAATCCATTATTCAAGAAGAACCAGAGCCCTCTGTTCCCTCCCTGATTGTATCTGCTTCTGTTTTCTCTTGCAGCCAATGGCAACGACAGCAAAAAATTCAAAGGTGAGGTCCGCAGTCCTGGTGTTCCATCACGTGTGGTCCACGTACGCAAGCTGCCCAACGACATAAATGAAGCTGAGGTTATCGGCCTGGGACTGCCCTTTGGGAAAGTCACAAATCTGTTGATGCTGAAAGGGAAAAACCAGGTAAGGAAAGATGGGTGCAGGTTTGAATACCCCACCTCTACTGCTTTCAGCGCCCGGTGTTCCCCGCCGCCTTTCTTTCCAGCCAGAAAAAGGGATCAAATTACTGTCATACTGTCCTGACTGAAAATTTTAACAATTGCTCTCTTGTTACACCTTTTCCGGCTCAGTAGGTTTTTTTTTTACAATTACTTTTGTTTATCTCCCCTCATTAGGAATGTTTATACATTTTCTTTTGTTTTTCTGTTTCTGGTTCTTTTTCATTGTATGTCTACAATGAAAATGACTGGAGGTGGACTGTTGGATGATCCAGTTTGCTGTTGTTATGCTGTTGAATGTAGAGCTTTAAAATAAACTTGTACAGTCAATTAGAAAGGGGGAGGAAAGCCCTTTGGTTTTCGTCACGTCATAAAAAGAAAAAAACACTTAAGGCAAGGCAAATTTATTTATAAATTTTGATTGAGTGTTAACATCTGTTTAGCTAAAGAGCAGTGTCATGTCAGGAAAGCAGACATGTTAAGCACAAAGCAATTCACAGTGCTTTACAAAGAAATACAGAAAAATTTTCATAGTTGTTTTCTTTCTCACAGGCCTTCTTGGAACTGAACAGTGAAGAGTGTGCACAGACGATGGTGAGCTACTACTCCTCCGTCACTCCCGTCATAAGAAACCATCCCATTTACATGCAATACTCGACCCACAAAGAGCTCAAGACGGACAACTCCCCAAACCAAGTGGTAAGGATTGTGAAATTTGACTATATGCAAATGAGGTACTTTATTATTTAGTTTTCAATATCCAATTTGCTTTCTGTTTGAAAAATGTCCTTTTGTTACCTCTCAGCGTGCTCAGGCAGCTCTGCAGGCAGTCAATGCACTGCACGGAGGTGGCATGGGAACCATGGCCATTTCTGCAGATGCTAGTGGCATGGGAGGAGGATCCCAAAGCCCTGTACTCCGAGTCATAGTGGAGAACCTCTTCTACCCAGTCACCCTTGATGTACTGCACCAGGTGAAGGCACTATATGTTTTCTATCATTAGACGGAGGGTCCGTGTTCAGTAGTATAACATGAAAAGTTGTGGTGACAAAAACATCTACTCCGCAAATATGTTCAATTTATTTTACACGTTTAAAGTTCAATTTTACTGGAAAAATGTGGCTGCCGTCTCGTGATGTCACTATGGAAATATGCAAAAATGTATTTACATTAGGAGTGGGACTTAAACGCGTTAATTACGATTAATTAATTACAAGAAATTAACAAAAAAAAAATTTTTTATGTAGCTAATTACAGTTTACTTCATAAACAGCGCAGAACTGTTGGTCATGCATGTTTTTTCCGGTATGCCGATTACACTTACGCACGTGTGACATCAAAACTCGGCTGAAGGCTACCAAAATGAAGGACACCATTTACCATTTAAAAGGCCCCCGGCATATTCCCATTTAGAAGTCATAAGAACAAGAAGAAAATTCGTCAGGGACGTCTGACAGGACTGTTCATGCTCTGATAAGTCACCATGTTGGTCCCGTTTTACTGTATGAGAGGACGGCTTTGACTGATGCGTTCAGATGCTCATTAAAATGTCGGACGCCCACCTTCCAAGCTGCGGGTCTCATACAGTAGCTACATTACATGCTAAACATGATTAAAATATGACTAATAATATTAGCAAGCTGGAACACACATGAGCAGCACACGTCAACGCTGAAATTTCGGCAGTGTGGCTCCACATAGTTCACCAGGACGGTCGGCACAGCCGATCCCAATATCTTTGGCCAGAAGGAGCTAGACGAAGGAAATGACGTCATTTTGTTCAGCAGGAACCCGCAGTACTGAATTTTCATCTTGTTCTTAAGTAATATTAATCATCCTAAAGCCAACACTGTTATGAAAAGTATATAATGTAATTAAAATAGCACTTTTACTTAAATTTTTTTAAATTTGGACAGGGATATTTTCTAAGGTCTTTTTTCCACAGTTGTGACATTGAAATTGTTTGAGTTTACGGTATTTTTGTCTGTTTATTATTTGATTCATTAATCCATTAAAATCCATTCAGATATTAGAAGTGTTGGGTAAATACATATTATGCTCTTAAAATGTGATTTATTTCGATTACTTAATTACAAAGCCCCAAATTAATTTGAGACATTTTATCACAAGTCCCACCCATAATTTAAATAAATGCTAAAGGATTTTTTCTTCTCCTTACAGATTTTCTCCAAATTTGGGACTGTGCTGAAGATCATCACATTCACAAAGAATAACCAGTTTCAGGCCCTGATCCAGTATGCTGATGGCATGACGGCTCAGCATGCTAAACTGGTAAGATTGCAGGAAGTTTGCTCTTTTGCATATTGTTTAAGTGTGAGGTTGACCACATGTTGGTCTCACCCTGTTGGCCTCCTATCGTCTTTAGTCTCTGGATGGGCAGAACATCTACAATGCATGCTGTACCCTGAGGATCAGCTTCTCTAAGCTCACCAGCCTCAACGTCAAGTACAACAATGACAAAAGCCGTGACTACACCAGACCAGACCTTCCCACCGCTGATTCACAGCCCTCCCTGGACCAACAGGCCATGGCAGCTGCTGCGTTTGGTTAGACTGAGATCTGATTATCAAAAATGATTTGTTGAATTATCCAGTTAATACATCTATATACATCTAAAAATGTGGTCTGTTTCTGTTATTTGTTTTAACAGAAACAAAGTTTAATTTCTGTGGTTTTTGTCTTGAGGCATTTGAACAATTTGAATGAAAGGTATATGTTCTCTTTTTTTGTTTGTTTGTTTGTTTTAATCTTGATTTAGCCGCACCAGGCATCATCTCGGCCTCCCCTTACGG
>OMNM01027842.1:1194-11464 GCA_900302745.1 Parablennius parvicornis | reverse complement strand
GTCTCCTGCCTCTGCGAGCCATAGAACAGCTGCACCTGATTGGCGAGGCACTGGGCCTGGTGGACCGTCTGAGGAGAGCGAGGACGGAGAGTTCAGCGCGGAAACGGCGGGTGGGATGAACTTTAAACGGCTTTAACAGACTCACGATGAACTTTGGGTCCTTCTCAGCCGTCATGAGCACGATGCCTTTCTCCTGCCTCAGCTCGGGGTAATGGTAGAGGATCAGCTGGCTCGGGGCGTTCTCACCCAGAGTCTGCGTAAACACACACACACACACACACCATCAGGTCACAATATTGACCATCTGAACACTGACTAATGATGGAAACAAAAAAAAGGTTATTTTGGGATTTTCTAGTTTTTATTAATGTGTATATCATAACTCCACTGAGCATGTTCATGCACATCTACATTCTTTTCATTACAAAGGTCAAACAGGATGTTTTAGTTTTACATCAAGCGGGTTTTAAGACACTTCTTTTTTCACCTGTTGCATGAACTTGATGACAGTTGTTTTTTTTGATATTCGTCTACATTGGTAAAGTCTAATCTGTTTGTACCAAATGTCTTTAATGGGTTGTTTTTACTCCATCAGATGCTTCTTTTCTCTTTCCCCCCTATTAATTCTTTGTTTTCTATTATGACTAATACTACTGCCATTGATAATATTATGATTAGAAATAGATTTTGAAGCAGGTTAAAAAAAACAAATTTGTTTCAGAATGTTTATTTTCGTGGATTTCACAAGAAAGGCAGGAATAGTTTTTTTTTTTTTTTAATTCCTGTCTTGAATTTATTGTGAAAATATTTCTAGAACACATTTGATATATTGAAACTAAATAAAGGAAATACCACCACCAGTATCCCTACTATCACTACTACTGGCATTATTAGCAGAACAGTTATTCCTCCAACTACAATCAACATTATTATTTGTAACAATATTTTCGTCACTGCTGCTCTGAAAACCAAAACTACTATTACAGCTCTCACGGTTGCTATTGTGAATATCATTAGTAGATTTAGATGCTTTGACTGAGCGTCTAAACACATGGTGATCCCTGCAGCATTCCACACAACTTTAACCACAACAGGAACGGTTAGTACCTGCACGTTGATGAGAGAGGTGAAGTGCAGCTCGTGTCCGCTCCACTGACCTACGAAGAACTCGTAACCCTCCTTCTGAGGCAACGCGTAGAGAAACTGAGAGAGAACAAGAGCAACATGATGATTAGTCCGAAGACTCTACAATACAATAAAATGTAGAATGTTGGTTTGATAGAACTAAAATGATTAAAAAACAAACCAAAACAGCATTCTTTATGCTGACAGACAGCTTCCTGTGTAGTTTGCATGTTCCTTCTGTACATGTGTTGGTTTATATTTGTCCTCTTTCAATCCCCGCACCCCCCCCCCAAAAAAAAACGTGTTTGAGGTTAACTGGGGACGTTAATCGCTGCTGCCAAGAAGGAACATCACAGCCGTCCTTAAATCACCGCGCTGGCTTCCTGCGAGTCAGAGGATTGATTTTAAAATCCTGTTCCTGGTTTATAAAACACTAAAAGGTCTCCGGCCTGATGAGCACATCGTTGATTTACTTCACTGTGATTAAGCAGCCGGAACCCCCTCGAGCGGGTTTATTGTTTCCAGGATCCGAACCAAGCCACCGTGTTGTAGCTGCTCCGCTCTCACAGAATATTCCGCTTCTGACGGGCTTTTAACTCCAATTTCAATTGTTCTCATTGGTTTATTTCTTTTAGCGCCAGATCGCTTTGAATGGTGAGAAACAAACCGACTTGTTCTCCCCCCCCAGCGTTGTTCAATAATGACACTGACGCAGAATCTCTTTAAAGACTCCGTCAAATCATGATTATTATTATTAACATGCGATAGCAAAGACGACCTTGGGTTAAGAGCAAATAAGTTGTTTTTTTTTAAAGTGCTATATAAATAAAGGTGACTTTACTGAACGTATGCTTAATTTATTTCAGGTTATCTTTAGTGAAAATGCAATGTTTTTTTGTTTTTTTACATTGAGAATATAATTGACACAACAGATTGATTGATGTTTCCAAAGACTGAATTCTGGAGAAACATTTAGTCGATGTAGTCAACTAATACTCTTATATTTATGGACTAAAACGAGACAAAATGGTTTCAGATGACTAAAATTAGACTAAAACTAAATGCTATGTTATTCAAAAAGACTAAATCAGAATTTACTGTCAATATTAACACCGGTTCCACTTCTAAGCAGATGATACAGCACTCTATTTTTCTTGCGACCATTCACGCTAACAGACTTAACCTTCCTCAATATAGTATTTTGATTTCAGACAACTTCCTTCACGTCAGTATAAAGTAGTTTGAAGTCGTAACTGTTGTAGATTTCATGTTCTCTCAGGTCGAGTGCTCTTACCATTGGGCAGGACTGGGATCTGTTGATGATCAGCTCATAGATCTGTGTCTGCGTATGAGAAGAATATTAGATTATGACTATTAGATGAGAAACGCTGCCACTTAAGTCTTCGCCCGTGAAACAACATCTGCTTATCAAATTGTGATAAAATGGGTTCTACTGCACATTCAAAGAGAAAAAGGTCCATAAACCTGAAGTAAATAAAACATTAGTGCAACTCTGCTTCAAATAAACTAGCAGAGTTCAACTTAAGTTACGTTACTGTATTTCAAAATCTTCAACTCAGAGCCAACGTTTTTTTTTTGGAAAGTTAAACTCACCGGGATGACGGCACTGATCGTGTCCTTGGTGGAGAAATATTTCATCCAAAGCTGAGAGAACAACAAACCGTTTGAGGACCAACAGGAAGTCGCGTGGTGACTGAAAGTGAAGCTTGAAAATCATCGGAAACTGACTGACCTCTGAAATCTCCTCCCCGGACTTGTCTCGGATCAAGTCCAAGTTCAGGATGGAGCCCAACGTCTGAAGAAAACCAGAAACCGGTCGGTCACACTCTTCATCATCATCATCATATTCATCATCATCATCATCATAAACTGCAAACATCTGTTTGACTCCAACTTTAAAATCAAATATGACTTCTTTCCCACAAAATGTCACCAAAACAATGACGTGAACGATACATTTTGTTTGTATTAATTTAACATTTACTAATCGCTTCTATGAAAACAGCTGAGAGCATTTCTGTTTTTAAAATGTGAACATTGTGATGCTCAACTTCTGCCGAGCTCCTAAGCTGAGGTCAATCAATTGTTAGAACTTTTTTAGGATATAATGTTCAACACACTGAGGCTGTGGACCTGTTATGTGAGGTGGATCTCAAAGTATGAGGATATAATAGAAAATTCCATTTTTCCCATAAAATTTTCCAAATATTTAAAAACAAATTTACACATGGGGGGAAAAAAAATACACCATCTATTGATAATTTTTTTTTCGAATCAAAGAAATGATCATCACATACATGTGCATCTCAAAAAGGAATTTTATTCAAAAGCTTGTAGTTTTGAAGACCAAGAGTGGATTAGACTAAAAAAACTTTGTGTTTTTATAACTTTGCACTATTCATTTAGTTTTTATCTGATGTCTTTCATCGCCTGCATCTTCAGCTGGCATCAAAATTACACTTGTGAATAAATTCCAGAAATCTCACCTTGTTCTTGGTGAAACCTCCTGAAGCTCCTTCTCCTGCTGCCATCTTGTCTCTTTTCTCAAACTGCAAAGATTTGCACAAAAACAGAGAAAGAAACATCTTCTCACTCAGAGTAGTTAAAGCTGAATGTCCTCAGTTTGGTGTGAAAACAAGATTTTCCTCGCACAAAAAAACTAAAAAGAAAGTTGGTTTCCTGTTATAATGACACACCAGTGCTGATGTTTGTTCTCATTGGTCTTTACATTCTTTAACCAGACTGATCGGACATCATTCCAAAATCTATATTGAAGGTCTACGCTACATTCTGCAATACAAGGACTGAAAATAAACTTGTCATATCGACCACATGGAACTATGTGAACCAACTTAAGATCTCTTAGCTAATTGGAGAACTGCTCCACCCTTCACAGCTATAAAAGCTGGAACTCTTCAGGGTAGAGCTTTGCACAAGGTTTGGGACTGTGCTGTCAATTTTTGGCTTTTCCTTCCAGAAAGGAGCAGAAGGCTGCAGTTACCTGCTCTACTTTCTATAGTCCTGATGGCATTGTGCTTTACACCCATCCACATCTAAAGCCAGGATTCAACTGCTCAGTAACGGAGGTGTACTCCATGACATGGTGGTCCACACAATTTCCTTGAGCCAATCTGAAGGGTTAAATTATCGCACGGGACCTGTCTACATACCATGTGATGAATTCACTGTGCTCCAACTCATTGTTTTACAAGTGTTTGCAGAAGCCGACACTCTACCTCTTCCTCCATGAGCCGGACGAACTCGGCCTGCTTAGATTGTCCGAGAATTTCCTTCTGGCCCTCATGACGCTTCTCCAGCCGAGTCTTGTACTCCTGTGGTTTGGCACTGAAAGAAACCACCCCCCACAAAAAAATCAGTCACCAAACAAATCTGCCTTTTGTATGATCTGTGTACTGAACCTACAAGGACATGGAACTGTCTGTATTTGCCTCTTAACTGTATATGTTGCTCCTCTGCTCTGTCATTTTCATCTGTAATACATTGGGCATTTTTTGTCCCTCAATAGTGACTGGCAGGGACATTCTGGCTTTATACAGCCTTAGAAACACTAATAGTACTCAGACTTTAACTTGACTAAATTGAGCCCCTGTATCCAGAATAAAGCTATTCATGAAGACTCTTAGCATATACACAAGTGAGTCATCTTTCTAATACAATAGCCGCATGGAGAACTGTGGACAGGATATGAGATAATGATGCATCTGTTCATCCAGTTCAGGGTAGCAGTGAATTTGCACGTTTTTGACTGAGAAGCACCTGACGGAGACCATGCACACACAGGGTAAATATTCTAGCTCCACACTGACAGGCCGAGCCAGGATTCAAACTCACGACCGTCCCTCTATGAATTATCCCTTTCTAATATAAAAAACAAAACAAAACATCATCTTGTCCCTTGAGAACTCTTCAGAAATTACTTTTTAAACACTTATTGTTCATCTAAAATGTGACTACATAAATTTAGTCTACTTATTTACTAAATTTGTGAGCATATTTCATTTGTCTTGTATTTCTTGAATGATATACGTATGTATTTTTTTTATAGCCTTTACAACGAAGGCGCTCATTATTGTGAAAGAATGTTGATAATATTTACATAAGCAATATATTTCATTAGTTATTACATCGTCTGGAGACAGTCTCTGTAAGGTCACACGATGCACGTTAATCCGTTATTCACTGGATGTTATTTAAATGTCATATTTTCTAAAAGAGGGTCCGGGGGTCGTGCTAATGCTAGCTCGGTAGCCCGCTGACCTGCGCAGCTTCTGGATCTTATCCTGGTATTTGTTGAAGAACGGGTTCTCCTCCAGTTCCGGATCCTTCCTCCGCAGGGAGAAGGCTCGGAACTGCGCTGGCACTAGCCCGGGGATCAGCGTCCTGATGCCAGTGGCCCTGACCGCTAACATACCCCGGTACAAACATGACATTTGTACCACAGCCGCAGCCATCTTTCCATCGTTACCGTCCCACATCTATAAACTTCCGGCGGAGAGGAGGCTTTAAACATGAAAGGTTCCGGTCAATAAAATCAAATTAAATAATCAAACATAAAATCCTTGCAAATGTTGATTTTATTAATTATGAAAAAGTGCAAGTAAGTGTGGAAAGTGTAGTTTTATTGAATATTTTATTTATTTATAAAAAATCAATTGTATGTTGTGGTCTTTCTTCCCCTGTTAACCTTCTTTCTTGCTCTAACCCTCCCTCTTCTTTGCTTCATACTCCCCCATCTTTCGCTATATTTTTAATGCAGTTCCATTGGCCAGGCTTCGCACATAAAATATTTGATCTCAAGCACCTCAAATTAAAAACATTAAAAAAAAAAAACCTAAAATAAAAAACAGTACAAGAGTTGTCTCTCTCTAGGTCAAACTTCCAGTATGTACCACAACATTTCTAAATGTTGCAAATGTTACAAATCAAATGTTACAGATCAAAACTACTATTGAAAACCACATAGCATATATTTATTTACTTTGCTATAAAACAAGCACAATGTGCAATGGCTTTTAACTGGAAGAAAACTAACCTGCCACCACTTCACAATGTATGCTAATAAAGAGAATAGCAACTATCCTCAAAAAAAGTGAGAAAATAAAGGTTCACAAGTTCTGAAAACTCTTCAGTCGCGACATTAAGATGTCTGTTGTCTGTTGTTGTTATTGTACTACCTGTAAATGCAATATTTATTCAACTTTTTATTTTCACCATTTGTAGGATTTCTTTTGTATTCCAATGTGGTACAATGTTGCAATCCATGAGCACTAATATAGGTATAGGTATAGGTAATATAGGTTTATTATCAAATCTTTAAAATTAGATTGTTTACATTTATTTCTTTATTTCCCCTGCCAATATTGTGCTGGTTGGTAAAACCATGGCAAGAACCATGTTTTTCCCTGCCTTCAACACCTACCATTCACCTGTGATTCCATCACCTTTAACCTAAAGCCTGAAACCCATGTGACATGTGACATGTGACATATGAAACCATAGACATAATATACGGGGACCCTATGTCCCCAGTGCATTTATTTCTACGGAGGAATGTGTAGTCTGCCTATAGTAATCTTCTCTCCAGACATTTTCACACATTAAAATGCTGAGATACTTTACATTACACTGACATATGATATGACATTTTAAGAAACAGATTGCTTGAACCATTCGTCACATTACATTTCAAGTAACTAAAAAATAGCACTATTTTACGGGTAGAGTTACTAGTTACAGCCTTAAATAGAGATATTTCCGTCAGTCATCATTGCAGCAGATCTAGATGATGTTCTCCTCTGCCTCTCTCTTTCTGTGTGCATGTGCGTGTGTGTTTTTGTGTGTGTGTGTGTGTGTGTATGTGTGTGTGTGTGCCTGCTCTCTGACAGACGCCACACTGGCTGTAAATTCTTTGAGACGTGTGTTTCCCTGATGACTGTCTGAGTGCTCCTGTGTTTACTTTCCACGGCCAATCATTTTTCAATTGCTAATCAATAAACAGAGCAGCTGGGGGCAGTTCATGTCGGTACGTCAAGGCCCCAGCACGTGATGATGAAGATGATGAAAACGATGATGATGATGTTGTGATGCTGGTGTGTGGTTTATGTGTGATTGTACCATTAAGAACGTGAACAAGTGAATTACAGTGTATTAAAACTTTTGGAAAATGTCTGATACAAAACATTCAAACAGTGTGAAGTGACAGTGTGTATCAAACTGGATCACTGGATTTGAACTTTGAAGTACCCAGTACTTGCAATGGTTTAACAAGCAACCATAAAGAAATCTGAGAAAGAGAAAATCCAGAGAGGGTAGTGTACAATATACAATTTTCAGTTTCATATTAATAAATATATGCTTAATAAATTAGCCAAATCAACACATATAAAAGATCGTTTTATGATGTACTGATTGTTTAACAATTAAAGTCAAGTAGTTTTCCTTCCTAGGTTACGCTGTTCACATGTTTCATAAACTGCCCGGGATTACAATTTGCTGACAATGAATGCTCACTTATACATTTTAATAGACTTTCTCTGGAATCAGTCGTCAGTGTTCATACATTTAGCATTCAGACTGATGCCTAACTCATCTTCAAAAACTTCATATTTGAGCCCCAATGTAATTGAAGTCACACATCCTACTTTCAATTAGTACATAAAAACAAAAACAAAAACAGAACACAGGAACCCCATAAACTCCAAGAAATGGGACTGCAGAATATGCCGGTGAAACACATCAGGGCAGGGATCAACAATCAGGCACGAGGAGAAGAATTCAAGGAGCCTGAGACATCATATAACTATAGAGAGATACAGAGAACTATAAATGTAATTCCTTCAATTCCTCCACCCAAATCCTGTCAATGAAACATCTTTATCATTTAAATTTAATGAGTTTGAACCCAGGGTGAGATGCTCTGGTTCTGTGTCTGTGACCGTCAACCCAAATCATGGTCTTCAGTCTGACTGCTTTCTTTGATCTACTCTCTGCTTTTCTTTTTCTCCTCTTACTGAATTCCTCCTCCTCCTCCTCCTCCTCCTCCCTCACTCTCTTTGTTATGGGGGTCTTGCTGCACGGGGGATGTATATTTTATGTGCGGCTCTGGAGGCTTTTACCATTAATTATAGAGAAACACTAAGCTCTCCATTTGCTGGACAGATGTTATTTTTTACTTAAGGAGAGAAAGGGGACTGTTCCATAATTCAGAGGTAATCCCGTTCGCCAGAGAACAAATAAATAAATGAATAAATAAATAAAGCAAAAGCAAAAACCACAAACATTGGCGAGCTCAGACGTGTTACACAGCAGCCGACACACACGCACAGATTTCCTGCTTCGCGTTTGGCCTTTAAGTGCCTTCCATGTAATAAATATGGAACAGTTGCTCTATCTTTTAATTTTTTATTCAATCTCCACAACTATTTCACAAAATCATACACTCGCGTGCACATACACACACACACACACACACACATAATGCAGGCTTTTTTAGCATCTCAATAATGGACGTGTCAAACTCACCAAATGTTAAGAGAAACAGAAGAAAACAAACCCTGATAGAGTGACCTAAACATCAAACACAGAGGAATTGTCATTCCTATAAATACAAGTATTTTCTAATTCCAGTTTATCAAATGTGAAACCTGTGAGTGAAATGTAAACTTCGGGCTTTGGAAAGTTGAAAGTTGAAGACACACAAGCCATGTTCTCATCATAATTTGAGGATTTGAAAAACTTTAATGACACAAACTGGATGTTTTTCTGGGGTGGATGGAGGGAATAACTGACATCTCCCCCACTGGCTTAGTGGTCTGGAGATAATATTTATCTTATTTATATATTTCATTTTTATTAAAGCTGCTTCACCAGCAAAAAAACCCCATCCTAATATTGAAGAGCAGTTGCATTGAATAGAAATGAATTGAATTCATTTAAATTCATCCATATATTTATTAACAGGAGGTGTGCTGACCAGCAATACAAAACACTGAACAAATGTGAATACACACACAGTTCACAAACAAATAAACACAAATCAAACCAGCACATTTAATATATGTTACTATAGAAAAATGTTTCTTGTTCTGTCTTGATCTATCGTTTTCATATTGTTCCCCCGGAACTTTATTAGATTTATTGATTAATGGAGAGCAAAACTTCAACCTGAATTTTGTAGATTGAAGCTGAATCAAAGTTTGGCTTGACTACTTTTTAAAAGTCCAAAATTAGAAAATATGAAATCTTCACCACAGTAGGAAACTCCATGATCTGTGAGCCATTTGATATTGTTCAAACTGACCAGTTATCTAAAGCTAAACATCATCAGTCAAAAATAAACAAATACATTAGAATTTATTTATCTTTTAACATAAACTTCCAAATGTCCTGGAAGCAACGTCCAAATTGTTCAACTAATGAAGCTGTTTGAACCATTGATATAGAATTAATATATCCGCTGGGGGAAATGTAAAATCTTGTAGTAACTCTATATCAGTACAGTCCATCACAGTTATAGTGACTTATTTAAGTGTCTCTTTACAAGGTACTGAAAATTAACACTTGATTATAGTTAAAGTGAATTTATTGTTGAGAAGTTACTTAATAATTTGTAACGTGTTACTTTGATTACTCAGTTACACTTAATTATAGAGGAGTTACTTCTCTAGTTAGTGAAAAATTATTATTTCTTTTGTAAACAGTGGAATGATTTGGCTATGTACTTAAACTCAGTACAGTTACAGTT
Source organism: Parablennius parvicornis (assembly GCA_900302745.1). Lineage (NCBI taxonomy): Eukaryota > Metazoa > Chordata > Actinopteri > Blenniiformes > Blenniidae > Parablennius > Parablennius parvicornis. Next base: position 1,554 of record OMNM01027842.1, on the reverse strand, counting down.
ACTCTGTAATTAAGTTGTGTAAATGATTAGTTTTTCATGCACACAGCATGTCATGTATTCACTGAACTGAATAGTTTGACAATGTGTTTTAAAGTTTTGCTTAAATTTTTCCTTCAACATCTTAAGGAAAATTCAATGTGAGACTAAAAACTGTAAAAAAGTGTCATTATTTTTCTTCCTGGACATTAAAAGTCTGATTCTGATGTCTGCTCAGGGAGCTCTGAGTTTCTCCCGTCGGGCTGAGTGTGTAACGTGTTATCAGGTTTGATTTCAAGCCTTGGGGTTTTCTGGGTCTTGGGACCACTCACTTACCCTCCCTCCGGCAAGCTGAAATCGCACCCTTGGGCCAGTGGATGACCC
>OMNM01027833.1:1443-20864 GCA_900302745.1 Parablennius parvicornis | reverse complement strand
GATAGGGAAGAGGAGCCAAGAGGGTTTGAAACCGTCCTATTCCACCGTGTATTCGGACCGGACCAGAATAATGAGAAAATGTACAGACTAAGTGCTGAGGGCCACTGAGTTCACTGGAACGCCCGCCATGCATGCAAAAATGACAAGCTCACCTTAGTAATGAATGAGCTGAGAAAAAAAAGGACCTGTGACTTTATTATAGAGCAGAAATTAAAGCTGCAAATCAAGTGTTCTTGAGATATTTGGACATGGAAAGCTGATGCTGGTGCCGGAGGGTCCTGGAGCTCATCAAGAATAAACCTGAAGTCAAAGTTGTTGGTCCTGAATTTTGGAATGTTTGCATGTAACATTATGTGCGATACCTGTTCTTTAAAAACAGGCAAGACCAGCAACGAAGTACTTCTTAAAAGGTTATTTTTTGCTATGAAAAAAGAGCGTTAACCACTATATGGCCGAGACCTTAACTAATTTCGTGGAAAATTAGCCATTTCGTTATCTTTGTTTGTCGCAATTAGCCTTTCCTGATAATTTTTGTATTGTTGGGATAATTGTGAAGCAATGAAGTTCCACATTTTTAACTTCAAAACAGCAGCAAAACAGCTGAGATAAACTATCAGCAAGTGAGTTAGTGCCAATCATGTCTGCTTCAAAAAGTATGTCAACATATTCGCCTCGCTCTGTTTGTTTTTACATCTCCTCAGACATATCATATGATCTTATTTTACCTTATCACCAGCTCCAACTGTTTGTCTTCACAGACCATTATGAGCAACAGCAAGACAGATTCTTTAATACAGACGAGAGATAAAAGGAACGACAATAAGAAGTGAGCAATGAAGGGAGGGTATATTAAAAAAAGAACTACCGGTACTTTAGGGAGGAAAGTTGTAGTCAGCGTGAATACATATTGTATCAAAGCATTAATATATACAGTTTGATAACTACTGTGTCATCTCTTAATCTTCTTGAATTTCTTTGTTTTATCTTTTACTTGTGACTTTAATTGCAATCTCTAACCCAGATGCATGATAGTGTGACCAAAAACACAAACAACTAACACTGGAAACAAAACCATGTACACTAATTTTCATTTGATTTGTCCGTCCATCCATCTTCTGAACCCACCGACTGAGGCATGCGGTGGTGCTGGAGCTAATCCCAGCCAACTGGATTACACCCTGCACAGATCGGTAGTACAGGGGAAACACTCAGGATCACATTTAAGAGGTGTCTTAGATTCACCAAATTACCTGAAATACATTGTTGTGTAAAATTATAATTGATTACTTTGAGGTTCCTCTCAAATTGGTGTTCAGTCAAATCTACTAATCATCCCAGTGTAGGTGGAGTATTCGTAAACTATCAAATCTTTGTTCTCAGCACATCAACCATTTTGAAAACATTAGGCTCAGACACCAAAGCTTCTTCTCTGCACTGAAATCACTCAGAAATACATATTTCCTGGCTTTTGTTTCCTGTTGAGTACATTTACATTTATCTCAATCAGTGAGATTTATTTCAACATTCTTGTAACTTATTTATCAGTTATGATGCTCCAATATAGTTTGTCCCTGCACTTTGGTGTAACTGTCACATTTTTTATTTCCATGTATTTCCTGTTTATTATTAATATTATTATATTCTATTTTTCGTTGTTATAGTTAAGCTCCAACAAAGGGTGCAGTGATGCCAGGTGGGCTGAGTGGAGCTGGGAGGAGTTAAGCAAGAGGAAGAGAGAAAAAGTATTGAGGAAGTAGGAGGAGTTTTGAGACTGAAAAAGTTTGTGAAACAAGTCACACAACAGAAGAAGGAAGGGAAAAGAAACCTAAGTTAATTCCTCCAGTGGTACTCGGCCAACAAGTTTTCACGGTGTATATTGGACCCAAACAAGATGGATTCAGTAAAATCATCAGTTGAAGGAAACCACTTGTCGTAGCATACCTGGAGGAGTTACAGTGAAAACTTGGTCTGATCTGCACAGAGTGGAGCTCTGAAGGGGACAGTTGAGCCTGCAGTGCGTACGGGCCAGAAGCACACGGTTGGAAGAACAACACCTCAAGAAGAAGCCATAAGAAGATTGGGCACTCACAAGTCAAGAATTTTGTCTAATTATAAGCGGCAAGTTTAAAGAAAACAACATACAAACAGCTGCAATCATTCCTGTTTGGATTTCATCTTCTGCAAATCCCAAAGAAATCCTTGTTTATGCTTTACTGGACTCATAAAGTGACACAACCTTTGTTCTCAATGAAATTGCAGACTTATTAGACACAAACCAGGAATCTGTCAAACTTGAGCTATCAACTATGGCTTACCAAACCATAGTTATTCAGCCCCACAAAATAAAAGACCTTCAAGTATGTGGTTTTAACTCAAGAAAGAAAATAACTCTCCTTGTGACATACACTCGAGAGTTTATTCCAGTCAGCAAAGCTCACATCCCAACTGATAAGACAGCAAAAGCTTGACCAATTTTGGAACACTTACATTCAGAATTTGCACCTTTACAAGATTGTGAAGTAGGACTGTTGATTGGATACAACTGCTCACAGGCCCTCCTCCCTAGAGAAATTGTGCCAGGCAAAGAAGACCAGCCATACGCTCAGCGCACAGATCTTGGGTGGAGCATCATTGGACAAAGTAATCCCTACCTGAACTACGGAGATGCGATTGGGATCAGTCATCGCATCATTGTTATGAAGGTCAGTCCAGAGCTCAAGCCCTCTATAAAGCTTCAAAACAAGGTCCACTATGTGAACAGAACAAAAGTAACAGATGTCACTCCTGCAGCCATTATCAAAGCACTCGAAGCAGATTTCTCTGAAAAGGCGACAGATGACACTCTTATGTCACAACAAGATTTGACGTTTCTCAAAACTCAGAGAGAATATCAAACAAAACAAATATGACCATTATGAGATGCCATTACCATTTTGTGACGAAAGACCCAAGTTACCAAACATTAAAATATGTGCAATGCATTGCTTGAAGTGTCTGGAAAGCAGACTAAGGAAAAATAAAACCTACTATGATGAGTACACAAAATTCATGAATGACGTAATCACAAGAGGTGTATATTGGACCCAAACAAGATGGATTCAATAAAATCATAAATCAGTTGAAGGAAACCACTTGTCGTAGCATACCTGGAGGAGTTACAGTTTGTAATAATCCCTTTAACTGTACCACAACAAATACAGTTTATGATTTCAGTAACAAGTCAGATTTAGATCATGGGTTTATTGCACTTCCACAATTTTAATACAAAATCCCACCATACCAAATGTAAACAAACAGCAAATGAATCACAGAAGATAAAATATACAAATATGGCCGTTACATGGCCTTCAGATCCAACATTTGCAAGCAGAGCTGATAAATTAGCATACATACAATCAGCACAGTATTATCCTCAAGAAAACAAAATTGCTGACCTTCTGTAGTTGTCTGTTCACCACATATCTACACTAACAACCCTATCTTAAAGAGAAAATTGGTTTAGCTATTTCTTCAAAAGAATTTAAAAATTGCATAATTATTAAAGCTTTGAATGGCACTTTCCCTTTAGAAATAATTTTTACCCAAATCAAAATCATGTGTGCAATACTTATAAGAATTCCAAATTTCCATCAGAATCTATTTTCCAATATATCTACAGTGTACAGATGATCTATAATGAGATTGAGCTGAGATATGACACTGTAGACAGAACAATGTAAAGAGCGAGATGCAGTTTGACACAAAGCAGAGGCATCCAAGGTTTCAATTACAAGAGGAGGCATACACACTATCATAATGTGATTAGATACAAGCTTACTGTATGTGCGTGAATGAATTCTGCAGAGTCAGTAACGATTATTTCAGAGGCAAGACAAGGTGATTTATTGACACGAAGCAAAGAGTAAAATACGAAGAGTAAAAGATACACAAATGACTCTGAAACCACGTTTGCTTCACCCCTGTGAGGTAACATGATCCTGATTCCGATTCTCAAACAGCCCCCACTCAGGGTTACCGCTGCTCCTCACACCGGCTCCATCAGCAGCTCCTCCATGTCGGATCCTTCCAGCTCACGGAAAGCCGCATGGGAGCCAATCACAAACAGCGTAGCTCCTGAAAGGACAAGAAAAGAACGAGAGGATAAAAAGGTTTAGTCTTAGAAGCTCACTTACAATTACATCAAGTTACTTACATTACTAAGACGCCAGTATTTTTTGCTGAGTTTTATCCAAATCATTCCCAAACATTGGTTTATATCTTTGTGTTGTTTTATTTGTGTATTCAAATGTGTATACAATCTTCCTGTATGTGTGTATTTACTTTTTATTGGTGTTGTTAATAGTTTTATCTGTAAATACATCAATTTTGACTGTATGTCTAATGGTGCTGTAGCACGTGGGTGCGTGTGCGTGTGTAAATTGGTGACTCTTAATTGACCGTATTTGTGGCTGTCTTCGTTTGCCATGTGAAGAACTATTCAGATGTACCCTGCCTTTGTTCATAATCAACCCATTCAGCTTCACCAACTTGTGACCAAGAGATGGAAAAATAACACACGATTGAAGATGGATAGATGTTGATTATTATAAAAGCAAATTTCCTTTGAATTCTAAAAAATCTGTCCTTATTGTAACACAAGAGTATGTCAAACTACATTAGATATTTCAGAACGCAGAGTCTGTTTCCATTCTGTATGCCAGGAAAATGAATACACAGCCTGGACAATGAAATGTACTGGACTTACCAAGAACCCAAAACACTGCAGCTCCAGCTCCAGCCAACCAGAAGACAGGAAGAGAGATGGCTCCGGCCAGGCTCATTTGATGTGGAACAGTCAGTTCTCTGCCTATGTTACAAATAGAATAGAATGGAATAGCTATATTAATATCAGAGGGAAATTATTGATAGCATTACAGATTTAGAATAATCTATTGAACAATCTGCAGGATATGATTTAGAAGATATTCATATTAGCAGGCATGGTTGTACAGTATAATTAAAAAGAGAGGTTAGATTCACTCACCAAGAATGACCAGCTTGGACTCCAGAGACTTGAGGTGGATTATGTAGAAGGCACCAACAAACACAGCCAAGGCAATCAGGAGCATGGGTGAGCTGATACTAAAGAGAAGAAGACAAAAAAGTCAGTTCAGTGGCAACTACAGCAACATGTTTGTTAGTTTAAAACTGTTTGAATGTATTTCAAATTAAGTCACAAATTTGCCATCACCTGTTGAGTAAAAATATATAAATCAAACAAAATCCTCTGCACATTTCAAAAAGTAATCTTCATGACAAAGTAAAAGACCAAAAGGCAAAAATAACTCCTGGTCGACCTTACATGCAGTAAAGGATGAGACCCAAAAAGATGAAGGTGTAGTTGCTGTTGTAAGTTTCAACGTTTTTCACCACCCTCTGGCACAGGTCTCCAAAGTTGCGGGGTTTAGAAAACTTGCGCTGGTCAACGAAGCTGGCCCATGGTCGAATGGACTTCCGCCGCTTGTCCACCCATTCTTTAGCCGTACTGACCGAGAAGCCTTTGGGGAGCCCCAATCTGAGAAACAACAGAAAGTCTTTTAAGCACTGAACATGCAGAGGTGTAGTGAAAACATACAACTAATGATATTACTACTATGCTCTATACAGACACATCTCAACAAGTTACGAGTAGTCTCAAAAAGTTCAGAGCTAATTTAACACTCATAACAAATAACTAGAAAGAATATGTGGATCTCGTCAAAAATTAATATGTAGGTGACTTTATATTGCCTGTAGGAGACTGTGAGCATCTGTTTGTCTGTTTATAGCTCAATGAAGTCTATCCACCACTGATCATCAGCCCTCCTCATAACAGTATTCACATCGACATCCTGCAATTCATTTATTCCCCTTCCCCCAAAAAGACGGCTTAGCTCGTACTTTGCCAGGATCCCAGCTCCACCTGAGCCAGTAGTGTGAGCATCTTCAGCAGTGAACAGATCTCCAGCCTTCCTGTCCATGTCTACGAGACAGTTCTCCCCTTTGGGTGCTCCAGATAGCATCTACAGACAGTGTGCTAGAAGGGAACAACCAAAGAGATGAAAACTGTTATTCCAGTTTACCTATTAAAATCTCATTTACAGGTAGGTACATGTTGCCATGCAGACTCCCGGAATGTGATTCTCCAACAAGTTAAACAGATAGATATTGTGTCAATTCGTGTTTGGATTTTGCAAAGCATAGTTTATGCGAAAGTTATTACAAGCCTGAATATTACGGTTTGTTATAAAGGATGGAGGTCTAAAACCTAAAATATGGCCAGATTTCTGACTGAACAAGATACAAAGAAAGGTTCAAGAATTAATTTTCAGTAGGTTGGATTATTGTAGAGGTGTGTTTACAGGTTTCAGTAAAGGAATCTGTCTGACAGCCAGCCGCAACTCATCCAGAGTCCTCACCAACAAAAAGAGGGTGGAGCACATTACACCTGAGCTTTAATCTCTGCCTTGGCTGCTTGTGTAACAAAGGATCGACTTTGAAATCTAACTTCTGATCTATAAAGCTTTCAATGGCCACGGGCCTAAATACATCTCAGATTTTTCTGGTAGAACGTGAAACATCCAAAGCCCTGAGGTCTTCAGGAAGCAGTTTACTAAATGTACTCAGAGTCAGAAGAAACGAGATGTAGCAGCTTTTAGTTCCTACACAATACAACAGTGAAACAAACTTACTGAAAACCTGAGGGCTATTACACACTCTCTTCCTTTAAATCAGGATTTAAAACACAATTATTTGTTCAGGATTACCATTAAGCAATAGATTTGACTTATTTTATTGCCTCCATCTTACTCGAGTTTTACTTTTTTAAAGTCTCTTTTTTTATGCTTTTTATAATTACTTGGTTTAAATACTTTTATGTCCTTGTAAAGCAGTGAATTGTGTATGAATAGGGCTGTGGGATTTTGCCTTTTCCCTTCCAGCTCAGCTGCAGCTGTTGATCTACATCACCTCAATGACTGAGGGACCTGATGGTCTAAGCAGTGTGAAAAAGTTAACGAATATTTGCTTCCTGTGGAGACATTGTTATTGTAGTACAGTGAGACAAGGTGGAAGGCTTCAGAAACAAAGGGCTCGGTCTCTGCCACATCATACAATAAACATCGAGGAGCCTCGAGCGAGCAAACAAGCACGACCTGGTCAATTTATCAACATAACTCTTCTGAAATGCGTTCAAGTGTGCTGTCTTGTACTGATCATAGAGTGTGAGACACAAACAACTCCACTGTGTGTTTGTCGAAGCTGTTAGCCTCTCAGCTAACCTCAATCCTCGCTGTGGAGACAGATGAGTGTTTTATAAACATATTCTGTTGCTCTACCTGCCTGTTTCTGGTTAATTCAAATAACTTTTAACAGACCAAGTAATAAAAAAGAGAAGGTAAACTCACAGCAGAAGATGAACAGTGACAACTCTGATGCTGCTTCTCTCTCTACCTCGTTCTCGCTCTCTCGCTCTCTCTCTCTCTCTCTCTCTCTCTCTCTCTCTCTCTCTCTCCGGATGTGATGTGGATGTCTCTTTACTTCCTGCGCAGCGGTGCTCAGCGGCGCCTCCTATCGCCCACACCGAGCACCTCACACCACATAGTAGGAACACCTATACAACTATGAGCGATGTAAAAAATGTCTTCTTTACTACCAGAGGGCCCAATTGAGAAGATTTTAAGAGGATTGTGAAAGCTAATCTAATCAATCATACATACATATTGTTGTTTATATATTCAAATGTGCTTAACCACCATTCTACCACTTTGTCCTGTTCAGAATCTCAGGATGGCTTAGCTGATCCCAGCTAACGACAGGCGAAGGAAGGATAGATCCTGGACAGGTAATCAAGTCTGTCCCAGGGCAAACACAAAGAGACAGATAACCACACAATTTACCAGTTAACCTCACATGATTGTTTTAGGGCCGTGGGAGGAAACCAGAGCACATACAGAAAAGCCACACACAGGAAGAACACAACCTCCTCACAATAAGGCCCGGCCAGCATTTAAACCCATGACCTTCTTGCTCTGAGGTGAGAGCCCGAATCATTTCACCACCATTTGTGGTGAAACTAATAGTTGATATTATTCAGACCTTTTTGATTTTCTGCACATGACCTGACAGTAACCGCTTGATAGCATCATATAAAACCAAAAGAGCTTTCACTCCCTCCAGAAAATGAATAAATAGAGCTGCAAATAAATATTGCAGTTAAGATAATATAGAGTGCTATGTAAGATATCACTGTTTATATTAAAGAAATTAAAACACTATGATCCTGGTTTGCTGATATTTTTGGCTGATTTAGCTCTTTCAGTATGACTTCTTTTATGTTTGCTAATTCCTCTCCACATACCAAACATACAGGTAAGGCAGAATTGTTGCTTGTGAGAAAACAAATTCGTCTTTATTTATTGATCTAAACTCTCAATAAATATATTAATCTCTCAAGGTTTCGGAGGGAATGAAAATCGAAGAAGAAGAAAAAGAAGACGAAGAATACGAAATAAAAGAAAAAAACTAATGTAAGTCTATGGAAAGATACATTTTAACAAGCAAAGAAACAATGGACATTTTATTTGTTTTGATTTCACGTCAACCACGCGCTAAACGTGACTACGTCACTGAACATTTGGAAGGCTGTGATTGGTCAGTTTCTGCGAGTTATGGTGTAGCAGTTCCTCTGTGTGGAGGAACGACTCAACCGAGGCTTGTATTTACTGCTGGGACGGTGAGTTGTCATCTTTAACTCTCTCATTGTCTATTTAAATAATAAATTAAGCCCCTTTTGTGGTTCAAAGTGAACCCTCCTGTCATTTGGAGCTTGTTTTCATGGCCTCTTTGTAGCTAGCAGGTGACAATATCCGTCAAAACATGTACGTAAACACCACTGATAAATGCATGATTAGCATCTGGAAAACCGTTTTATGTAACCTTTTTATGTACAGTGTCACTCATAATCTAATACATTGTTTAATATTCAGTGGACGTAGTCAGCTGAACAAACAGTGTCCTGTACTACCTTTTTTTTTTTTTTAATTTATTGCTTGTTTTTTTTTTTTTTTTTTTTCCCCTTCACAGAAACGTGACTGGTTACGTAACGCGTCAAAGGGAAGATTCGCTCCACCCGCTGCTGCTGCTGGGCGTCCGAACAACAGCTGATATCTCTGGCTTCCTGTAACTTTAGGGCATTTGCTTTGTTAGAAAACAGCGACTGCCTAACACGTTCAGAGCTGACACATCTCCTGCTTCAGGACGGCGTCGAGCTGACGGCGGTAAAAGGTAGGACTGCTGAGCGTCGTGCACGCAGACAAGTCAAGCTGGTTGACATTAGAATCAGCTGGGCTCCCCGGAAACTGCTGCTGAAGGTTTCTGGAGTCTGCAGAGTCTGGAAAAAGTGTTTTTTATTTGCGTGTTGACGACATTTTACTCAGCTTCTGTAGGTCAGTGAGTTCAAGTCCTTAATTTTGTTTGACATACCCCAAAACCCACCCATAATTCAAGTTTAATACATCTGAGACTGAAGGACTCATGAAAATTCATGAAATAATCCAGTTTTTTGAGATAATGTATTTTGAGTTGAGTTTTTTGACCTATATAACTAAAAAAGCTGTTGGAAACATTAACTTTTGTTTTTTATCGTAAAGCAAGACCAGATTTCAAGCCACTGTGCTTTACAAAGAAATAAATGAAACATGTTAAAACAAAGTGATTAAGAAAGGCATAAAAGGAGAACAAACAAAGTAAGAGGTTTGTCAAGATATCGGTAATAAAACATGTAAAATCCATTGTTTATTGGAAGCCTGAGCAAGTCATTGTGTTTTAAGGCCGGATTTAAAAGTGTGAGCAGTCCTCAGGTGTTCAGGAAGTTTGCTCCACAGGCGAGGAACATAAGAACTAAATGTTGCTTCACCTTGTTTGTGTCTGACTCTGGGAACGCTAAGTAAACCTCTTCCTGAGGACTTCAAGGGTCTGTTTCATATTCCACTACTACATCTCAAATATATAGAGGCCCAAGACAATTCTTTTTTTTTTTTTTCTTAATATCTCAGTTTTATCATTTTCGATATGCACAACATTTCAAAGCAGTGAGTAGTCTTCAATTATTTCTTTTTAATGCAAGTGCCAAAAGTGTGGAAACGTGCAATGGCATAAGGATGGTGAAACATGGCAATGTGGGCTGGAACAACAAACAAATGTAACAAAAACTACAAGGGTTGAAATGGAGGAACACGAGGAACAGGATTCAGTGAGAATAGTACACAGAAGTGCAATGGCCCCACTGATAGAATTTGATGTGAGACTGTAAATTAGCAACCCAACAGGTGTAGAAGAATAGCAAGTCTTCCCCAAATGAAACCCTAACATTTCTTTAGTGTCGCAATAAGCAGCCAGCCAGGTGAAGAGTATAGGCCAGCACCCAACAGAACTATTCATGTTACTGATCACAAAAAGTAGGAGGAATGGTACAATTTCCAAAACTGATGCATTATCTTTTTACTTTTCTTAGCATGGAGGCCTCTGTGGTGGCCAGCCTGATCTGTAAAAGACCTCTGCTTTACTGGAACTTGGCTCATAAACTACACAGTTAATTTATTTTCTTCTGTAAATTGTAAGAAGGATGGAAATATATTTTAGTTGAACCACAATGTTTTAAATTAAAAGGCAGACTCCAAAAGAAATATACATTTATGTGCATATATTCCTGAATGTAAATTGTTTACTGGTGTCACTAGTAATGACTAATGGTCATATAGTTTTTAATAATTACATCTTGTATATATGTTTAACTTTTTCAAAAGTAATGTGAGTGCTTTTGTTGTGTTTTTATGTTTTCCACAGACTTTGCACTGGTGGAAGGTGGCTATAGCCAAACCCTGACCATGCCTGCTGTGCATCACCAAGGCCACTTACTGTACTGGGATGAAACGGACTGTCTGAACTACTATGAGATGATGTCCCTCCATGAAGTTTTTGAGGTCGTTGGCTCCCAGCTTACAGAGACTGACATAGAAGTTCTTTCGTTTCTTCTGAATGAAACCTGCTCCGTGCCACACCCTCTTGATCCAGTGGGCTGGACGCTTGAGCCCTGTCCAGATGATCCTGATGATGTGGGCGTAGCCCCAAGTTCAGAGCTGCTTAAGTTGTGGAGGCGGTTACAGCCTCGGGGGTCCCAGAGGCCCTGGCTGGACTTCAAACCCAAAAGTGGCCTGGAGCTCTTGCTCGAGCTCGAGAGGAGAGGATACCTCAGCGACGGCAACCTGGAGCCATTACTGCAACTACTGAGAGTCCTCACTCGTCATGACCTGCTGCCTTTAGTATCCCACAAAAAAAGAAGGACCGGTAAGAGGTTCTATTGATGGTCTTGAAAAGATATAAGCATGTAAATTCAAGTTTAATGGTTGGATGATACATACTGATTTCTCTTTTGTAGTATCTCCAGAGAGAACTGGACACAAGTATGGCATGCAGAGCAGAGGGTTGATGTGGGCGTCTGGAATGGGACACAACTACAGACAGATAGATGAACCTCTCCCATCTTTCACGCATCAATTGAATACTGGTAAATCCACTTTATTTTGAATTATGTAAGCAGTTTATTGCTACCGGAAGTGAAAGCTCCTTGCTTATTATTTATCACAAACAATATTTCTTCACTGCAGATTATCCAAGTACCTATTTTTTGGGTGTAGAGGCATGAGAATAATATCTGGGATAAAAAATGTTTCCATTGTGCCTGGAATGTATGCTCACCAGCCACATTGCACTTTGTAACAAATGGGTTTGAAACACTCTGCATGAGGGAAATGGCTTTGTTGTTGTGATATTGCTTATAGGGTCATTCCTCAGAGATCGCAATTTAATTGATAGCCTAATTTAGTTATAGCAGATTTCTCTGCTGTACATCTATGATGAGAATCTCCTGTTCCACCACACCCCCTAAGCTCTCTTATTTTTTTGAGATCCAGTGAATATGGAGGTCATTTCTAGTCCAGGGAATTTATTGTTGTGTGTTGTCCCACTAAAAATAGCCAGCGGAATGTGGTTTTCGTTTGGTTTTAAAGGCTTGAAACTCAGTAACAATAGTCTTAGAATGTAGCTTTAATACAATGCTCAGTTGATAATAAGCAGCTTGAAGTTTGACAAGGAAATGTCTCTAAACACGTTCAGTAGAATTCACTGTTTCAAATTGGATTTTGGCAAGTTTAATCATTTGAATGCTACAGAGGAAACATGTTTATTAGACTGTGTAACAGTTTTATATTTTCATTGGCATTTGACAAAGATATCCTGAGTTAAATGTACTTTGAAGATAGAAACTCTGATGCCAGAGCTCGTCTGCCATAATATTCTCTATAAATGTACAGATTATAATGTTCTTGCATTTAAGTAGTGTCTCCTTTCTGTCATCTTAATCCAGCCATACAGTTTTTCTCTGAGATGAACCAGCCATCTTTTTTAGACCATTCTATGTAAACACTACATATGAAAATCCCACCAAGCACTTTAATAGTCACTAAATTCACCTTTTCTTCTCCAGTGTGAACCTCAGTTATTTCAACATGTCGTCTTAACCATGTGTGACCAATGTATCAGGTTGCTGTCCTGCATTTTGGTAGTTAAATCTATTTTATATGTGATGTTGTGAATGAGTAGATGTATGTAATATATTTAAAAAGATTCACTTGCTCTGTAGATTTCTGTAGAAATAAAAAAAAAAACTTGGGACATATTGTATAGACAAGGGCCAAAAATATCAAATTATTTCCACCAACCTGCTCCATATGTTTTGGGTCAGGTATTTCCCCTCCTGCTGGTGGTACATCTGCGAGGAGGAGGAGGAAGAAGAGAGGAAATGGCTGGAGCCGTAGACCCAGGAAACCCAGCAGACACGACCTGACGCTGGCTTCCCCTCCAGAACCTTGTAGAATGTCCTGTGGTAAGTGGAGGCCATACCTTCCTAACTTAGCTTTTTTTTCCCCCTTAGTTTTTTCATGCCCTGCCTTCAGTTTCACCTTCATCATGTTTTTTAACCCTCACTGATTTTTTTTTAATTGCCTTCTTTGAGTCAAAAATGCCGAGATAAAATTTAACAAGATTATTATCATCCTCTTACTTTTATTGTTGTAACTCTGATGTTTATTCAGGGGTTTTCTACTGCCGGTAACTTCAAAAGAAATCCACAGAAATAACTTGACTTGACTATTTTCAAAATAGTCCTTGAACTTCTCATATTCAAAATATGGACCGGCTATTATGAGACGTTCCAGTGATGTAAAGTGAACAAACTTAATCACAGTGCTGGATTCAGTGTATTATACATTATAACATGAGGGTTAATCCAGCATGAATGTTGATTCGTTTGAATGAACTATTTAATCTGTCTACATTACCTGGTCTCATCTGATGTGTAGTCAAATCATTTTTCCATATTGGCACTGTACTACACTGTACTAAGAGTGTTAGAACCAAGGTTTGTCTTGTGGAATTATAAAATCAATAACCTGATTGAATATTAAGCTGCAGGTGTTGAATTTTGAGCTCAGTTACATTGAAGTTGAAATTACAGTTGGTAAAATTAGTTCCCACCAATCAAATTAACACAAGAAACATGTATAACTGTTTTTGCATTTTTTTTTCATGTCATGTTTCTCATGTTATTCGTTCTTTAATTTCATTTATTTGCAATAACCCTCTTGATAGTACACATGAAATTAGTGTGACTTTTATTTTTTCTTCCTTCCATCTGTTACATTTTGTACAATCTTTGGCTTTCCTCATTTGCTCCCCTCATTGCATCTTTGCTCTAACTCATTGGACTCTGTCCAGCTGCTGCTATCGTTAGGAGTGCAGTCTGATGGGCTGCTCCCACTCCGTCGGCCTGTATTTCTGATACATACGTTCTGACCAATCATCACCACATGCGGCTGTTGTTCTGCTTTACTGTTAAGCCTTTTTAACAATGTTTTCATGCGGCGATTCAAACATCTGTCAAACTACACATGTCCTACAAAAATGGTCTTGAGCAGTTGTTGGAAGCAGACCCAACTGGACTGAAACGCTGCACTTCATACTTAATTTCAATGGCCTCTTTGACATTTCAACTATTGCTCGCCTTTTAATCAGTCAGTGCTTTTATCTGTCAACACAAAAAGACAAAGATTGCACTAACGTCTGATTCCTCCTGTGCAAGGTTTGCCTAGACCTTTTCTAAAAAAAAAAAAAATTTGTTTTGAACACCTTTAATTGCCTTTTGTTCAGAAAAACACAATTAAAACAAAAATCTAATTATTCTGTCACATAACTAATAATGAAGTCCGCCCTTCTTAGCAATTCAGAATGAGTGATGTACCTTTGACCATGTTGCTGTCTTGACTCCACATTTGATTCCACCAGGTTGACTCAAGATTGTGACTCAGATCGAATAACCTAAGTCACAGTGGATGATGGAGACTGAGGAACAAAACAAAAAAGTCTGTCCCTCCACTCTGTCCGCCCATACATACTGCACTGTGTGTGATCGACTCAGTCATGCGCGCTGTCACAAGTCTGGGCCGATGCCTAAGGTAAAAGAGGCTCTCCCCCTTGTTACAACAAGGGTTGGTGACGCTGCTTTGCTCTGTATACAATGGTTGTGTATTCTAATGTAGATGCTCTCTCCCCTTGTCCCCCCTTCAGACAAAACAATGTGCTTCTTAGAAATCGCTCAGCAGTGTTGTGCATTATGGAAAATAAGTATTTTGTTAGATTTTATTTTTAGATTTTCACCGCTGACACAATTTGATTGATCATTGCTACAAAATCTTCAGCAGAGAAACTCTTCTCAATGTGAATGTTTTTTTTTAAGATCAATTTAAATTTCCTGAAAATTTCTGTGGATGATAGACCAGTTCAACTCAACACATTTTCACAAATATGACCAATGTACAAACTCTGTCATGGCAGGGATGTAGTTTGGCGTTTCCTATAAAACCTTGTGACAAAGGTCACACATTGCTACATCAGTAAAAGGGATGCAGCGGTTCTCTGTAAAATATTGAACCTTCATATAAATCTCCAGAGTTGGATCGTTTTGGTTTCACTGT
Organism: Parablennius parvicornis; assembly: GCA_900302745.1. Classification (NCBI taxonomy): domain Eukaryota; kingdom Metazoa; phylum Chordata; class Actinopteri; order Blenniiformes; family Blenniidae; genus Parablennius; species Parablennius parvicornis. The sequence continues at coordinate 5,757 of OMNM01027833.1, read as the reverse complement.
TGAATGCAATGAAGAGGAAGTGAAAACAGTTAATTGAAATTTCACTGACTGCATATGTTGCTCAAAACATGTCACATACATAAAAGGAAACGTGAGCAATAAGAGCATGCATCTGCCTTGTAAATCACCCTGATGTCAAGCTTTGTGACAGTCAAGGACTAGAGAAGGTTACACCAGCGAAAAACAACAATCGCATATCGAGAATCCTTTTGAGCAGATCAGTAGTGCCACTTCAATTGTTGACATGTTGTCTTTACACACAAAATACGTATCAAACCGAAAAACGGAGGTTCAGACCAAACTGTCGCCTGCCTGTACCGTTGCACTCTTAATAGTTAACATTTTCAAAAATGTAGTTGATAAACATGACTTTTGCGTCACAGATTTGGCAAACATCTTTGAGATAGTTTTTTTTTTTTTTTTTTTAAATAAGAAGGAAATTAACACATTTCAGATCATTTAAACACAAAGTATAATGAAGTTTCACTATTTGAATCAAATTATGGGTGTGTGTATATGCACATGCGCTCCTGAAACACAAAGTCATTGTTATTCAAAGTGCCATGTTTAATCACTGATAACAAAATTAAATCAGCAAACTTAATGGAGCTGCTGCTTATAAGACTGAGTGTCTCCTCTCAGTAATGCCAGCACGCCCGTTGTGACTTGAGGTCTGCCTGTATTCGAGGAAGAGATTATACCTGATTACACAACCATAGCGTTGAAATTGATGAAATCAACAAGTATGTGTGAAAACTCGACATAGCATTTTGCAAATCTAAATACAATAATATAAAAGCTGACTAATCAACCTCCGACACAAAGTTATTAAGAGAGTAGTGAGCTTTATGTTGTCTTGTTTATCTCAAGAGCAGTCTTGTCCAGTGACAACAAACAGAATGTTCTTGGACATATTTGTGAAAGTGTTAATGATTACTACCTGTGGGAAACGTTTTTGAACAATTTTCTTTCCCTCACACAGTTTTCTTTAAAAAAAACAAAACAAAACAACAACAAAAAAAGCGTCTGCCTTGAGATTCAGTCAATGGATGTCCTACTGGCAAACCAAAGCTTCACATGAGCCAGCTTTGGAGACTCAATTTCTGAAAACACCAGTTAGACAGTCCATTGTTACAGACTGGCCCTGTATTCGATTTCAGAGAATCTAAAAAGTCTGCTACCAGCTGTTTGAAAAATGTCCGTCTATCCCTTCACTCAAGCAGCTGTGAGGAGAGGAAAAAAGCCAACAGTGCTCTGCTGAAGGAAGCTCATGCTGTATCTTATCTCTGTGCCCTGTGTCAGCCCTGGTGTGCGCGTGTGTGTGTTTGTGTCTGTTTGTCGAGCTGGCACAGAGATAGATAGGGCGGTTCAGCCCAATGCTGGCCTCTAGCATTCGAACAGACCTCAAATACGCTTTTTGCCATGATTTATGTCTGAGATCATTTCTAACAAAGTGACTTATTACATTTGACATTGACAACTGCTGTTACAAACGCCCAGTGGGTGTTTGTACCTTCAGCCCAGCGGTGGGTTTGTGCTGTCTAAATGGGATGCTTGTGAAGACGCTTGGTTAAATGGTCACTGTTGATCGGCGTTCAAGTTGTATCTTGAATAATGGGTGAGATCATATGTGAGAGTAAGGGGGGGGGGGCGTTGAGGTAAAAGTAATTCCAAGCATCCCACTTAGACACTTCCATGTTATATTTCTGAGCTTCAGTAAAAGCAATTCCGACCTGAGTAACTTGTCAATGCCAATTACTGGTGTGACGTCGGTCGTTCAAACTAAGACCTGAGTGCTCTGCAATGCTTGATGTTCAAAGAAAACGGCCCGTTCAACACGCATCCAACCGACCTGTGCTTGTCTCTTTTTCTCTTTCTCTCCTTTCTCTATGTTCACAGTTCTTAACAGACCAACCTGTGTGTCAGGAAAACAGTGTCCTCACACACAATGAGAGGGAGAGAGAGCGAACAGTAAATGTTCAAACTACGCAAACTGGTACAGAGGGTGGTTTTGTCTATGGGGAAAAGAGTTCTGTCTGCCTGTCTCTCAATACTCCCCTAACTCCACTCTCATGGTCAGTCGTTCAGCAGAAAAACGGATCGATAACGAGTTGAAGTTCTCCGTGCCAAGTGACTCCTCGTAAATGGGTACTTAAACTTTTTTTTTTTCTTCTTTCTTTCGATGGGGTGAGATGAGGAAGCCAAACGGGCTTGGTGTTTAAAGTGAGAAAATGAAAGCTGTGCTTCCTAATGTCCTGTCTAAGTGGATGTCTCTGTGTCTGATGAAGCGTGAAGTGCTCTGTAACCCTAACAAAATGACTATCGCTGTGTTCCTGTGGTTTTAAATGGCCTTCTCCTCAGTGTCACTATCTCTACCTTCATCCTGCTTGCTATGAAATGAGTACGGCGAAATGGAGGCCATCTTTAAATACAGTAATTGCATGAAGGGCAGGTGTTTATCTCATCCTCAGCCCTTAAACGAGGTAATGACTTGGAAAGGTCAAATAGGAGTAGCACTAACTTAATATTTCATTTTGTGACATTGTCAGATTTAAAAAAAATAAAGTTTATTTTTCTACTTTTACATGACGCCAAAATGTTTACAGCATCTTGTTACTGTTGTGTTAATATTTGAAATAACTTGATATTACACAACTATTTTTAATGTTTTGCACTATCAAATCAATTGTCACTTTTTAACAAGGTAAAAAAAATTGTAATTTAGTAGGTGTGTATGGTCAGAGAGTTTCTGACACAGCAGGTTTTATTCCTGGAGTCAAGTGTTGTTGTTTTTTTTTTTTTACTGCATTCAATCTGCCCTTCCCTTTCAAAAACAGTAGAACTGTAGCGATGCATCCTCACAGCACGATGAAGTCCACTATCAAGCTGCAGGGGATTCTGTCTTTCTGTTCGGGAGGGTCATAAACTTCTACATATAAACAGTCAAATTCAAGACCTGATATTAATCTCAGTGCCATGGGATCCTTCCTGGTAGCTGTTGAGCTGAATCTTAGAACCACTTCATTAATGATCTCAAGTCAATAGCACAGTATATTTGGGTACATTCAAGTCTCCAGCTGGAATTGTGAAATGTAACTTGTGCCGCTGATAACGCGGTAAGATCCTTTGTCACAAACTGAGTGTACGCGTGTGTTAAGGTGACAGTCCGTACTCTACACTCTGGGAATGAAATAGACGTTCACCTCCTACTAAATCAGGACCTCACCTTGTTTTAAGAAAAACAGAGTCACTAAGAACCTTGCAGAGTGATTAATTCTATTTAGCACCATGAAGACTTTGGTGTGTGGCACATTAATCCTGAACATTTATTCAGCGTTAATTGTCATTCTCATGGATAACATCTGTTTTTCACCTGTCTTTAGACTCATACAATTATTTTCCTGGTAGTTTTGATTTGGGTTCACTTGATACCGTTGGTAAAATTATTCCTATGATACAAGTTGCTAAAGGTTCACGGTTTGACTGTTAAATACCCAAAAGTTATAAAACAGAGATGACTCGCTGATAAAGGTAATGCCTTGTGTTCTTCTTTTTCTTCTTTTTTGAAGAAGAACTGGTTTTTATGTACAATAATGTGTCAAATTTGTATCGGGATGTTTTTGAAAATGGATTTCCCTTTTTAAAAAGGTTCAGGCCTATTTTAACTTAATAGTTTAGCTCCACGTGTATTTCTGCAAAATGTCTGTTCTCATTCTTGTACTGTATAATGCCTTAAAAAAAACCCCCAAAAAACAAGAAAACCGTCTGTGTTCATCTTTTGTGGCTGAGCTAAACATAATTCAGTGAAGTGGGTTTTTCTGCAGGCTTATTTATAAACCTGCATATTTCAAGCATTTGCCAAAGTCGATTGATTTAACGTCTCATTTGATCGTCTTCTGGTCTTATGTTTATCTAATTATTGGCTTATGAAGGATGAATACAAAAGCCAGTGTTTGCTTATCACTCTCCTACAAATGTTAAGAGATGCAAAATCAATGCCTTAATTAAACATTTGCATTTCTAATGTTGGCATTTTCCAAACTTTGGAGCACTTGAGTCCCGTGCTTTTTTCCCTGTAGAGCCAAACAAAATATGGCTGCAGAGAGGGTGGACCTGACTCTTAAGTTAAAAAGTGATGTCAGTGGAATTGTGTTCACTGTTCAGCAGCTTTAGACCTTGATAAACTGGCATCCAGTGTTGGAACGCAACTTAAATAACGGTGTTAAATCAGAAGCGTGACATTTCGTATGTGTGTGTGTGTGTGTCCCACTGCTCTTCAGTGAAATACTACTTTTAATGCATACAGACATGCAT
>OMNM01027813.1:13602-28740 GCA_900302745.1 Parablennius parvicornis | reverse complement strand
CTCCGACAAAACACAGATATCCATGCAATCACAACATCAAACCACCATCATAGAATCAGTTTATACGCAGACGACATACTTCCTTTTTTTTTTTACAGAAACCACTTTTTGCAAGAAACAATTAAAACAATAGAAATGTATTCAAAAATCTCTGACTACTCCATAAACTGGCACAAATCCGCTATCCTCCCACTACATTAAGACAGCTGGGATATAGCAACCCACACACCACCCATTCCTTTAAGCACTGGTTATATCACATATTTAGGTATTCATGTTTGCTCCAGGCTGTCAGAGTTGTTCACCCTCAACTACACCCCATTACTGAAAACAACAACAGACACCCACCTCCATTGGATGAATTTACCACTCTCTTTAATTGGCAGAATAGCAACAATAAAAATTTAAATTTTATCCAAAATAACTAACCTCTTCAACATGATTCCATCCAAACCCACCCTATCCTGGTTCAAATCTTTAAATTCTATTATTAAAAAATATTATTGGAAAAAACAAAACCCCAAGAATCAAACTAACAACCATACAGAAACCAAAGACACAAGGAGGACTTTCAGCACCAAACTTCCATCAATATTTCATTGCAAATCAACTACAGTATATATTGAAATGGATCCACCCTCAACAGTCAGATTCCATTTGATTATACATTGAACAAACAGCATGTGGCAATATTTCAATCACAGATTTACTATTTATCGACCCATCAATTAAACACCACCTATGCTTTACAATTTTAACAATATCAACAGCTCTGACAGCCTGGTGGGAATTCCACAAAATCATTGACTCCACGGTAGCACCATCCGAACTCACACCCATCTGGAACAACCCTGATTTTCTAAGTAACAAAAAAACCACTTCACTTCCATGGTCATACAAAGGCATCACACACTTAGAACACATCTTCATGAATAACAAACTAGTTTCATTCTCCCACCTGGTCCAAGAGTGTGGCATCAGGAGCAAACAGTACCTGGAAAACCTCTAAATGAAATAATCCATTCATGGCAAATATAACACTACAGACCTTGACCTCCATCTCTCACATACTCCCTCAGAATCCTCCCTCAGAAGAATACAAAATAATATCTAAATTAAAGAATTCAATAACATTACCGACAACAAAATGGGAAACAGATTTATCAATTGCTCCTGATGTCACCTTCTGGAATCACATCATCCAAAACATCTATTCCATGTCAAAAAATGCAAACATACAACTAATACATTGTAAAATTCTTCATCGAACACATCTCACTGGGCAGAAATATCCTAAACACACCAGACACCTATATTCACGCTTTCTGGCACTGCACACCGGTTCAAGAGTTCTGGAACGAGGTCATCAAATCATTCTCCACCCTAATGGGCTGCCACATTCCCATGTCCCCCTCACTCTGTTTACTGGGCGACACATCAATAATAAACTTAAACAAATCAAACAACAATCTACTCCTAACAGCCCTGACTATCGCCAAGAAAACCATACTCGTGAACAGGAAATCCAAGAAAAACACAAACGTCATACGCTGGTGTAAGAACACATTTCACTGGAACACTCAGCTGTAGAGCCCCTCTCTGTTTGGTCCCCCCCCTCCTCAGCTTTGTACAGACATGAAATATATTTTAAGAGCCAGAGAACTAATTACCCACTCCCTCACCCCTCAAATTGACATACATAATACATTATTAATTCAATTACTATTTTGTCTACCTATTTTTTCTACTTATTTTTATTTCTTTATTTCTTTATTTATTTGTCAGTATGTACTATATATTACATTTTTGTATCTTGCATATTTTCTACATATTAACTATCATATTTTGTATTTTTGTTTTAAAATTTTATACCTTGTTTGCAAAGCTTTATTATTATTTATATAATTACTTGTTTGTTTTTTATTATTATTGTTACTAATACTATTTATTCCTATTTTTATCGATTCTGCTTGATTATCATTATTTATTTATTTATTTATTTATTTAGAATCAACATATTTTGCAGTCACCCCTTGGTGCTTGGAGTTATGGGGGACTCGGCCCGGGGGTACAGAGGGTTCGAGGTGTCCCTTTCTTTCAGGCCGTCATACTTCCAATGAGAACATTTAAATATGGACCTCCTCTGTCCGGTCAACCATAAAGATGGAGGGTAGTCTTCCTCCCATTTGGTTCTGGAAGCTGCCCTCCATCTGGTTTCTAACAGTTCTGGGTTGGCTGTCTCCCATTTGGGTCTGACAGCGGCTCAGAGCCTGAGTGGAGACCCGGACAGGTGAAATTGAAAGGATGGCAAAGAAAACAGGGAAAAGGAAAAATAAATAAACAAATTAAGAAAAGAAAAAAAATATGGCATAAGAGAATAGTAGTGTAAGGGGCCTTGGAGAGGCTTAGATCCTCTTTTGTCTCTGGGTTGGGCCCCTCGGCCTCTCTGGACACCAAGGCTACAATTGAATATGAGTTAATGTAATAATAATGGTTTCTTTCTTTCTTTAATTTTTTGAATTAACCATTTTATTGATTAATTAATTTTTCTTTGTATTACTATTAATTTGTCACTGTGATATTATTACTATTATCGTTATTATTCCTCATCTCTTTTGTCGTTATTATATCCTTGCTCTTCTCTGCAACCATTCCCTTCTGTTCAGTGCAGTTTGTGTATGCTGGGTATAAGATTTGTCAATACACTGAGCAGGTGACACACTCCATTCTTTTTTGTCTTTATTTTTTATGTTTGCTGGTGAAGTAATCAAGAGGAAACTAAAAGTACTCTGGTACATTACTTTATTTTAGAACTCAGAGTAAGTTACTGATTCCATTTTTGGACGAGTAACTTGTAACTGTAATGGATTACAGTTTTCAAGTAACCTTCCCGACCCTGCTTAAATAATAGCACATGTCAAACTCTATAAAGCATCTTTTGCACCAACAACAAGATGATGAGTCCAAATGAAAGCACTTGATCTGAGATGGCAGCGAGCTCACAAATATGGACTCCAAGAGAGGAAATAGGAATAGAAGGAAATGTGAAAACTCTTCGACTCACTTGAAGAAGGCGATCAGGAGGTTGACCATCAGAATATACTGTACAAAGAGGTAGACTGCTTGTAGGAGGGGAGTCAGCCAAACTCCAGCTCTACACAAGGACTTCACTGCTGTGTCACTGTTGTTGGCACACACTGGAGAGGGGGAAAAAAAATCCTGTTACCATAAACACACACCACGTAACATTCAAAGGCACAAGCAGTCACTCTCCCTTCAGTTGTTTGAAATTCAAAACCCCGGAGACCTTCACACTCCTCCACAACTAACCTCCCCCGCTGAGATCCGTTTACTGTCACGTGTGAAAACATGTAACGTAAGTTAAAATGACTGAGATAAAGGTCTAAATCAGCGATTGCAACAATAAGAACAGCGATGAATTTCCGCAGGTTGTGAAACCTCAGAGTGCCGACTCAGGTTATGGAGCAAAGCCGGGGGTTTTGTTCCACCACGGCTTCAAATGTGCTCGACTCAGGCGATGATCACACAGTCGCCGTCTTTGATCCGGCCCGATTAATAGCCGAGTCGACGCAGTCAAAGCTGCGGTGAAGCAAAAAGCCCTGCCCTCCCCGAAGAGACCGGCGTCTGTGTGAAAACCCTGTTGGCAGAAAGAGGCTGTGAGGGGAAACGGTGATCAGGCCATTGCGGGTTTGATTTCCAGTGCTTGTTTGGAGTGAGAATCACTTTACATGTCGTGGTAAGGAGCGTTGAAGAAAACCGTCCTTACCCGCGTAATCTGCCCTAATACCCTCATCGTCCTTACCATCGATTTCATAGGCATACACTTCACCGTACATCATCCAGTACGGCTGGAAGACCACATCTTTGGCCAGCGTCCAGCTGGGCTCCTCCTCCGGGTACAGAATGGCTTTTCTCGGGACGCCATAGCTCAGCAAGACGACGGACATTATCACCACGATATAAAACATGTTGGCCACCTGAAAGAGATTTGGAACTGTGGTATCGTCTCTGTACACAAATAATACTCCACTTCTGAAGCAAACACACGTTTTTAGGGCACAAACGTCAACTCAGGGGATTCAAAGTCAGCACAAATTCATTACTTCTGCTGGGAAGGGAAATCTCATTGTCAATTTCTCTCATTCATTTTGGCGTTATTGGTACCAACAATATTTATGTTCAAGATGTCTGTAATGCTCATATTGAAATCCCCGAAGCAGATGTTAGTGAAGCTGGAAATAAATCTATTAAGATATTAATGGTGGACACTCAAACACATTCAGAGTAGATGAAGCACAATTAAACTGGAGAATCAGTCGGGAAACATGTTTAGTAGCTTTCTTGCTGAGATTTGAAAGATGAGACTGATGCTGCAGCATCACCTAAAACAGCACAACTGGGTGTGCTTTTTTTTTTTAATTGACTGAACATTTAAAAAGGAAAAAAAAGTCTGGTTTAGCTTTCCATAAAGTTTCTGTAGAAAATAGTTTGGTTTGTTTACAATCAGCTTTATATTTATGTTTAGCAGAAATCCCAGCATGAAAACCAAACAGTAATTTTCACATAATGCCAAATGGATTACCAAAAGTTATTGTTATGTGGTATTATGTATTTCTAGTTGACACTTGTATATGTATGTCTTGAAACCAGAATAATAAAAATGTGGTGAAAACATGGATGATTAATGTCGTTTAGATATGAAGAGTCACAACTGAATTAACTAAATTATTATTGTACATACTAACAACAACTATCTGTACATCTGGGGGAAAATTAAATTATAAAAAAAAAAACACAAAGATGTTCATCATAACATTATGTACCATAAAATATCCTCCACAGCGTTTATCTGTTTGAGGGAAATGGAAAGTTTATGGCTTTACATCAGTGTAACACCTTAAAAAAAAAACTCATTAAAATTTGCATCACACAACAGTGTAATCTGGACGCTATAATCTAAACCAGTCCTTTGAGTCAAATCGTGACTGTTCAGGTTAGTTTGAAGTGCCAAACTCGGGGTGAGATATACTAATCCCGCTGTGCTTTGCTTCAGACACATGATAACGATTTCTGCCTGGAGGCAAACTTCCCCTGAGGTCTCCTCTGCGTGACTCAAGCTTGAGTTCCTTGATGGAAACAACACTGACTGATGGCATCATCATTACTTACAGTCTAGAGACACAGTACACGCAAACCTGCGTCTCTCAACATCAACATGTTCCAAGCGCAGTACCGGTTTGATGAAGGGACTCACCATCTTGGCGATCATCATGACGTACGGCCCGGCCTGCTGGTTCACAGCCAGGATGTCCAGGAGGCGCACATACCAGAAGATGATGTTAAGACAATAGACTATCCTCCCAGGAACAAAGGCGTCTCCTCCCGCCAGCCTCAAGCCAAAGCCGATGAAGAAGGTCACAATGGCCAGAAAGTCCGACACATTGAAATAGTCGCTGAACCACACCTTTATTTTCTGGCTGATTTTGCCTGCTTCAGACATAAACATCTGGAACAAAGGACAAGAGATATTTATCAGGCTATCGTCTACATAAAAGAACAGAATGGCTGCTCATTCTGAAGGTGACTGTCTGAGTCTTGATGAAATATGAACAAACCCATTGTTGCCATGAGTTATATTTTTCGGGGGGAACCACATACCTCACGAATTTTCTCAATGGCCGACGTGAAGATGTAAAGGATGACCACCCACTCTTGAGAAGAAGGCCAGTCAACCATTTTCACCAGCACTACGTACGTGTACAACATCAAGTAGCCCAGGTAAAAGAGCTGCGGACGGGAGCAAAGAAAGACAAGAAAACACCGTCAACAGTCGGCAGGGTTTTTCGGAGTAAATGGCGAGTCTCCTGTAGGTGGCGCCAGAGAGCTCCTGCTGCATTTCTCTTTTATTATTCTGAATAATGAAAGATGATAAAACTATTCTTCCAATTGTCCCTGATTTAAAAAAAACGATTATTATTATTATTATTATTATTATTATTAGTGTAATGCTGATTACATATATGTTATGTATGGTAAATCTTTATTTCAAACATTTTCATCCCCAAATATAACGTATTTCTATGACAGTCACAACAGCCAAAGCCTATATATAAAAATATCTGAGGAGCGTTACACATTTTTTTCAAATCGTCTATATGGGAGCTAATGAAATGAAAAGGACAAACTGTTTTAACAGTTTTAATCAAAATGATTACATGATGATTCAAACATGCGTAAAATGACCATAGATCTACCATCAGCGGTGAAATTTTTTATTATTTACAATAAAATGGAGCGACAGGTGCCACACGTTGTCTGTCTGCTGTAGAATAAAGTCACATGGTTCCTAAATGATAAATAACCCCCCTACCAAAGCTTGTACAAGAGATTATTTCTTATATAAAATGAGAAAACAGGTTAGCCACAATGAGAAGTGTGGGAAACTGATCAAGTCTACAATTTAGAAAGTTACTCAAGCTTGACATGTGCGGTGTGAACTTTGGGAAAAGCAGCCGTTCTTCTGAGAGACGGGCGAGTCAATGACGCAGAGGTGCACTGATGTGTTGAAAGTGGGCTGAAAGCAGGAACAGCAGATGTAGATAAGCTCAGGCCGAGGCCACATTATGTCGACGAGCATGTTCATTGATGGTATCAGCACTTCTTGGTCTCTGGCAGCCTGAAAAACAACTGTCTGTGCAACTAAATACCCCAGTGATGAGCCTGGTATCCTGAGAACCAGCCTCAAGCCTGTGTACATAAATAAACATAAGAGGTAAGTAGAAACGAGTGGGAGTAGGACAGTGGGTAAGTGTGTTTATGAGAATATTTCTTGTAAAAATGCATTTTGAATTCAGCTTTGCCAGTTTTTGCCAGTTTTTCTTAATGTCTGATGAGTCCTTAAGTTTTGTGGGTTTTTTGGATTATGTGAAAGAAAAACATATACTTTCAACAACATATAAAATCATGTCATCAATCTCAGTTTCCCAAAAAAAAAAAATCACTCCTCAAAGCCAAGCAGAGGAAGATCTCCTTGCCATCAAACAAACAGCCGATGAAGCAAACCTGAATTCATCTTGAACACAAACAAACGGATCACATCGCTGTGAGGAATGACAGACGGGACAGCAGCTGACTGCTGAGGATTTCACACAGCAGGAAAAATCTGCTCATTCTTTTGGGCTTATGACGATTAGCTGAGAAATGAAAAAACCTTGTGCAGTTGGACTTCCTAAACCTCCCCGTAGGTTGAGAAATATCTGTCCTCTTGTAACCTCCTCAGTGCTGATATGCAGTGACAGCGCCGTGTTTCTATATTTAGTGTCAGTCTTTTCTGTGCGGCTGGTTGACAACACAAAGAAACACTTTGAACTCGCTCCTGATGAGAGGACGCAGTGGTTAAAAGGTGTGGGGTAGGGAGCCTCCAGGGGGCAGCAGAGAGCTTCAGGGGAAGCGTAGGGAAAAAATCTTGGGGTTAGGGTTTAACATTTCCCGTCCAATTAAGTGAGTGTGTGGTGGTAGTAAAGCTTAAGAAGTTGTGCCATTGAGCAAACCTTTTTTTCTATTCCTACCTCATATGAAATAGAAATGTATACTTTGCAGGTTGTGCTGAGCAGAAGAACGAAAGTTGAATGTTTCCTGATTTCAATCATCTCCCTTATGTTTTATATTTTGCACAAATCTCAAAGGCAAAGTACAAGTCATTACCGTGTTGGACCAGAACTTCACGATGGGAGCGTGGTAGAAGGCATAGATTTTCCTGGTTAATGGCAGCTTTCTGGAGCGAGCGTGTATCTCCATGTCATTCTTCACCTCCATGTTGTCATGGGATCTGGTCTCTTTGAAGACATCCTGCAGAGGTTAGAAACACTGGAATCAGCTTGTAATGTGGCAGTGAAAATTCAAAGAGAAAAAAGGTCAACAGGAGACACGGTAACATCTAGAAGATGAAGTATATGAAAGTCACTGATGCTACCGAGAGAAAACAGGACCTCTTCATTAACTTCTTGTGACCAACTAACCATCTGGATGTCCTCGGCTATGTTCTGGAAGTTGTGTTCGCTGTCCTCCATGGTCATCTGGTGGTCGTCCTGACTCTGAGGAATGTGAGCCATCTCAGCCTTCGACTTGTACTCCAACAGGAGGATAGCAGGCGGCACCAAGATGCTCAGAATCACCTGGAAACACACACTCATGTGGGTGGTTGTGGCTTTATTTGTCAAGACAGGCGTCTGCGACACACACACGTGGTAATGGTCGTCTTGTCTTCCATGAACTGACTCCAATTTTAACCAGAAATCCAAAAGCGCGGGTTTGGCATGATGAGTCCCACAAACTGCTTACATAGAAATAAATGGCATCATCTATTTGAATACACACAACATGTAAAGAAAGTGTTTTTGTCCTGCCAGACTTACAGACGCTCTACTTGAATCACAAGCAACAACAATATCAATGTTCGCCACCTGAAAGAACCTGGAGGAGATAAATAGGTGATGTAAAACTAAATAAATATCGAGCTATTGCTCCATTAAGATTTGTGTACATTGAAAAGCGAGAAATATGTCATGTTCTTGGCGAAGCACGAGCTTTGATTACTGCGTCATTTTCAGAAGCAGTTAAACTGCAGTGTAGCGAGATGCAGTTGTGAAATTTCTGACGCCATCATCAGATTACTTTTTATGCCACATCAAAAAGTGTCACACCCACTCTTTTGCATAAAACCAGCTGAAATTAACATTTTCAGAATGGAACATTTAACATGCAAATTATAGCAAAGGTATTAAAGAACATTTCTGTAAGTCAGATGACAGTTCAGATTCAGCACTGCAGGCACCCCCAGCTCCTTGTTAGTTTCCCCAAAAATAAAATCTGGATGGAGCATGAACCTTGTACCAGGAGTTCTTGCGCATGTTCAGCCGTCCCATCCACATGTCTGACAGCAGCAGCTGGGTGGAGGTATGAGCCACGAAGGGACGCAGGTGGGAAGAAACCGCCAACTTCAAACAGGTGGAGTTGCTCCAGTTCTTCAGCTCGTAGGTCAGAAGCTTCATGGACATGGTCTCATCCTGCCTGAAGGACTGCTCCAGCAGGTCCACAGCCAGCGTGCCAAACTCACTGATGAACACCAGCACAGCGTGGTTACGATGTGTTTTTAAGAAAGGATAACATGAATTCCTTTTTATATTTTTAATCTTACTTTGAGTAATCCTTGAGCTCCTCCGAGGTGTCGTCCACCACGTCACTCTTCTTGGCCTCGTATCCCATCGACCGGCACAGTTTGCAGGCCACCAGTGCCTTCGCCATGTTCTCTTCTCCATGCTGCCAGAAGAAGAGCGACATTTTCTGCCTCTTCATCAGCACGGCCCACACCAGGAGCTCGTTGAAAGGATAGGGAAAACGCCGTGTCTCAGGGTCGTCGATGTCCACAATCTCTTCTTTGCTTCTCTTCTTGTTCTGCTCGGTGGAAGACTCCAACTGAGAGAAAGAGGAAGTCAGATGAGAGACGGAAAAGGAAGCAGGTAGTGGATTCATCAATGCAGAGAGACACTTTTATCTAATAAAGAATACGTATTTGTTTCAGTGAGTAAGAGTAGTGTACTTTGGGTTTGTAGGGCTGGGCGGTCTTGATGAAGTGGTTGTGCCTTGTTTCCTCCTTCTTGTCCGCCTGCATGCTGAAAGACTCGTGGTTTTTCCTAAGATGAGAAGCAGGTCCTGCTGTGTGACGCCCAGACCTCTGCAAAGAAGAGAAACAATCTTTGATTACAGTTCACAACAAATCTTAATTCACTAACACCCGAATGTCGATGTGGCTATGTGTGATATCTAAACATTACCCGTCACCTTGTGCAATAAGTTCAGTTTGATTTTAAGAAATCATGGCGTGGGCCCAAAACAAAACAAAATATAAGGGGGATTAGGAAACTGAGGCACTCGAGATATTTCAACTGTATCTATTCACCCGACTGTTGCCGTGGAGATTGTTGTAAATTATTCGGAAGCGTTTCCGGGTGTAGTTGCTTCTGTAAGTCCCGCCCATCAAGTACTCAATGACCAGGCCCACGTCAATCAAAGTGATCTTGTAGTTTGGAGGAAGATGACTCTGTAAAAAAAAAAAAAAAAAAAGGCATTTAAAGCAGCAGTTTAGAATTTTTCTTTACATTGAATTGACGATAAAAAATGACGTGAACTAAATGAACTACCTGTTTAACATCTCTAACCAGGTGAAGGAGAGTTGGGTTATTGGGAGATTGTTTCTAAAAGGAGAAATACAACAAGCACGTTCAGAAATGCACATCATTTCAATCTAACTCCCAACCAGAGGCTGGTGTGCGTGTCTTGACTAGTTTTACCAGGTTGTAGAGCTCCTCCAGCCGATCGATTGTCAGAAAACGGTGCATGCTGACGCCATTTTCTATGAGCAGCTTTACAAAGTCCACTCTGTCCATCACGAGTGCATCCAGCATCGCTTGCTCCAAAGAGCTGACCTATAAATACAGAAATAAACAATCACAAATGCAGCATATATTTTTACAGCAAACTGTCGTGTATAAAACAAACAGAATTGGTTTGAAAGACCAAAAGAAATAACATACAAAGAAAGAAGCACAAAATATACAAATCAATTGATACAAGAGCCAGCAGTTCCTCCGGATTTAAAATAAACAAGGCCCTGAGCGCTGCTCAAGAAGAAAACTGTAAATGGGTTCATGTTACAGTCAAGACAAGCAGTTTATGGCAGCTTGCCCGAGCTGCGTCCGCGGGATTTCCAGACTGAAAACTGTGGTGGTCAGAGATTGTGGGGTCATTTTGGGTAAGTCCAAAGGTTTTGAACTGATGATGAAGCGATCAAACGTCCCTGGGATCGGTGGCTGTCACACACACAGACAAACAAACATGCACACGTACCAGGAGCTGCTGTCCGTACACAAACACGTGGTTCTTGGCGATGTCTACTCGGTCCCAAGCCAAAGTCAGGACCAGCTGATCGAAGGCAGATGCGTTTGTGCCTGAAACACACAGGTACAAGCATGAGGAAGCTGCCAACAGAGAGATATTAAATCCCATGCAAGTCCTGTATGCATCCTGTCAGACACCCAGCAGGATTAGAGCAGTACAGTACAGCAGGGCCGGGGCAGTAAGACAGGCAATTACACACCAATACAACAATCGAGGAGATTAGAATACAAAGTAAATCCCAGCTCAGTCCACTGGTATGCTCTCCAGTAATCTGCCTTATTGTCCTTTAGGACCCATCTCAACCAAACGATCATAATCACATAAACCTTAGTATCTGGATGTTAAGAAGGAATCCCAGTGGAGTTCAAGCTAATAAAACATAAAATAATATCTGATCTACTGTTTAATGCAGCTTTGAGCCATAATGTTATTAATCCCACTTAATCCAGAGCCAACTAACAGAACTACAGCTTAGTAGAAAACGGAAAGCTCTCTGAGCAACACCCAACACTTTGTAAAAGGCAGGAAAGCTTTTGTACCCTGGGGTCCTTTCGAGGATGAGTTACTGCCGACTGCACCTACTGCCAACAAATATTTGCTTGGGTGAGCACTGCAACCACGGGCCTGAAGTTTATCTTTTCAAAGTCTGAACCAGTTTCTCCTCACAATCAATCAGTTGCAGTCACTTGCAAATTCCTGGCTTTTGTCTTAAAAAAAAAAAAAAAAAAAACCTGGAATGAGGGTAAACAAGCATCAAAGATGTGCTGCACCCAGCTACAACCTGAACACCACCCTTCTTTGATCTGATAAATAATCGACAGAAAGAATCCTGGTGTTTCTAGAGAGCTGGATGGTAAAATGTTACGGGGCCCCCATTTCAAAGTTAATGTCCACAAATAAACACACCAAATCATGACGAGAACAGACTAAAAGTCCCTATTTTCCCACACAAGGGAGCAAACAGGAGAGAAAAGGCAGTGAGAGATGAAGCTTGCTGAGTGACGGTGTTAGAATAACGAGTGCATGTGAAAGCAGGCAACATGATCTCCTCTGCAGCAGAAAGCAAAGGGGCACACAGGGGGAGCAGTGTTCTCAAAGCATATCTATATCAGAATGAAAACATTACAGTTCTGAAAAGTTAACCTCGGAATTCCAAGAGCCGGAGAACATGATTAGACTGAATCAACTTGGTGTGACTCGGCTCCTTTATTAGACGGGCTTGTGGGTCGTCGGTGGCACAGAGAGTTCAGAGGGAAGTTGGTCACCAACCTTGGAGTAAGGCCCTCAGAATGGCTACGTCAATGTCCTGGTTTTCCTCGGAGCTGATGTGAAACACAGTGATCTGTTTTCCAAAGAAACAAGACAGTGCTTATTTTCAGGTTCCCGCAGAGAAAATCCACACGATTCAAGTTTCTGTGCTAAGGTAACAACGTATAGTGCTAACAGTGGACTCGTCAGGTTTTAGCAACAGAGTGAGCATGATACAATTATTCTCTAAATGATTTGACTAAAGTGATCAGTTGTCTTTGTGTCTGTCAGTAAATTGGCTCAACGAGTCCAGGTCCAGTGACACGAGCTGTTTTAGAAACCTTTTTCAGATCAATGCCTTAATTCTGTCAGGCTAACACTTAGTGAGAATGTGACCTTCTCTGCTTTCTAGAGACGACAATCATCCAAGAATTTATACAAAAATCAAAAGGAGAACAAAGAGTTTTATGACATCTTTAATATCAGTGTTGGCCTGTGATAGAGGTCTGGATATATAAAACCCAAAATGAAACGGCTCATATTTGATTAAGGAACGTAAACAAAAAAATGTCCAGAGAATTCGTGGCTGCATCAGGTAAACAACAGTCACGATGGTAAGCTGGTACTTTGCGTTTACAACTCCTCGCTGGGCGGTGGGAGTTTGATGGGGAAGGCAGAGTCGTCTCTCTGATTGGCTCACTTCTCAGCTCACACTTCTTCAGACTGAACACGACAAAGGCAGAAAATAGCGCCCTGTATGTGTGTTCTTACTTGGCGTGTCACGTTTGACATGCAACAATAAGGTCACGTTAGCACAAGTTCCAACACCCTTTTCCCCCTCGACTAACAAACTTTCATATTTACACCTTTAATGTAGCCTGATGAAGCTCAACATTCATACAACATGTAAAATATATGTTTCCTCTGATAGAATCACTCAGGTTATTATCTCCGCCAAGCACGTTATGTTTTAGTCATGGTTTGTCTGTCTGTTAGCAGGATTACACAAAAACTCCTGACGGGATCTTTCTAAAAAAAAATTCACAAGTTGTGTCTTGACCTACATTCCAATAAATTTTGAGATTGATCCGGATAACCATCTGGATACAAAAAAAAAATAAAAAAATATCAAAGGTTTTTCCCCCTTTGCTTATCATTGAGCAGTTTTTATAAAAAATCATATCTTTTGGAGATCGTATCTGATTGACTTGTAAAAATTCAGTGATCTGTAGGATGGTCTTAACTAGTAGGGTGCAGAATTTCATCCTGAATGGATCCAGAATAAGGTCAAGAAAAATTCCGGAAGTTAACATTGGAAACCCCTTTTACGAGTTTAAAAAATAATAACTCATAGAATTTTGTTGTGATTCTCTTGAAATTCAACATGTATATTTGGAGGATCACTGCCCTGAAATGTGCCAAATTTCGTCAGGATCCGATCCAGATTAACGATATGGCCAACTTTGAAGGTGGGAAATTTTAACATTGAAAAAGCCATTTGGCAGAGGTCTGTGCTCTTAAGAGTGCTTTTCTAGTTGCAAATGTAGTTCACTGTTAGATTCACATTTATATCAAACAAACTAAACCCTGAGAGCAACAGTGAAATGAGGACAAAGTGGTGTGCTCACCAGTTCTTTGCTCTTCATGCACTCCATCAGAGTCTGAAAGAGATGGATGGCATCGCTCTGGCTGAAGTTGAATGTTTTCTTGATAGTTGCAATGATGTCTGTCTCGACCCCATCAGGAAGACCACTGGAGGGTAATTACAGTGCAACTTAGTTACAACCACACAATGATAAGAAAGATACCTTACTGTGTGTCCTGAGTAAATGTTCAGCAGGAAAACAGTGAAGAAGCTTGAGACAGCTCGTGTCTCAGTGCTTCAGTTTATTCTAATAAACACCAGCAAGTCTACCAGAATAATGAACATTAAAAAAAGAAGAGAAAATCATTTAGTTTAGTTGCTTGTCACTTATTACTCATATATACAAACACATTTCTGCATTTCTGTCTTTGATTTCTCTGAAACTCCTGTTTCTTACACAGTCCACGTGCTTGAGCTTAAGTGATTCCTCTAAACAGTGACTGAGTGTGACGGTGTGTCTGTTTGCTCTGTGACAGACTGACCACTGTCCAAAGTTTACCAGAGTCTAGAAGCATCGAATCCAGCTCCTCTTCCCCTGATTCTAAGTTGGATAAAGTGACATATGGGTGGATAACTTAAAATAGGAAATGCAAACTATTATTAGAGTTTATGGAAGTTATCTTGTTTCAATTATGGGGGAAAATTCCTATCTTTATTGTATTAATTAATTTAAAATATATCCATGAAATGACTAAACCTTGTGTCCAATCATTACTCTGAATCGGGAAGCATTTTTCTGACTCGCTAATAAAAAGCCCAATATTTTGCTTAAAGCTGGACGAGATCTTTTTTTTTTTAATAGTCAATGGAACTCATATCAACTATTATTTATTCAGAACATGCTGAATAAAATTTAGTAGGTCAGGTATTGATAGTCGAAGTACAATTGATAAGTTGAATAGTTAAACTGGACCACTATTTGTGGATCTTGACCTACATTCAGTTATCTTAATGAGAACGGCCTGCCAGCAGAGGACTTCAAACAAAATGTCCGTCAGCTGTTTTCTACCTGTCAGTAACACACAGGCTTGTGTTCACTTTCTTTGTGGGACAGAAATAGATCAGAGCTATCAAAAGAGTTGAAATAAAAGTGATAAAAGATGAGTGTGCATGAGGACACAGCACCAAGCAGGTGATATTCAGAACTACAACAACATTCAGTAGAGGAACTGATGAATTTTCTATCAATTGCTTGTCTTTCATCCATTTTTTATTGTGTGAATCATTTAAAACAGCATAGGGAGAAAGAAACCCTTTTGTTTCTAATC